>CAUYON010049883.1:0-82596 GCA_963573935.1 Arctocebus calabarensis
TTTTTTTTTTGAGACAGAGCCTCAAGCTGTCATCCTGGATAGAGTGCCGTGGCATCACAGCTCACAGCAACCTCCAATTCCTGGGCTCAAGCGAGTCTCTTGCCTCTGCCTCCCAAGTAGCTGGGACTACAGGTGCCCGCCACAACGCCTGGCCATTTTTTGGTTGCAGCCGGCATTGTTGTTTGGGCAGGCCCGGGCTAGATTTGAACCCACCAGCTCAGGTGTACGTGGCTGGTGCCTTAGCCCGTTGAGCCACAGGCGCCGAGCCTGTGAAAGCACTTTTGTTTTTTTTGAGACAGAATCTCAAGCTGTCGTCCTGGATAGAGTGCTATGGCATCACAGTTCACAGCAAACGCAGACTCTTGGGCTTAAGCAATTGACTTGCCTCAGCCTCCCAAGTAGCTGGGACTACAGGCACCTGTCACAATGCCTGGCTACTTTTGTTGTTGTTGTTGCTGCTGCTGTTGTTGCATTTGTCAATGTTATTTTTTAGCAGGTCCAGGCAGGTTTGAATCCACCAGCCCCGGTGTATGTGGCCAGCGCCCTACCCATGAACTACAGATGCTGCCACTGTGAAAGCACTTTTTGAAGTAGAGTAGATCCCCTAAGTTTGACCACTCAGGGGCTATAACAAACTGGCCAGCATATGGAGGCGATCCACATAGGAATTAGGCCTACTGTACTTAGACATTCATGTGGTACATGTCTGGTCTGTAAAACTTGTCAACTTAAGAAGGTGGTCAATGTAGAGAGATGGTTAACGGTGGAGGTTTTGTTGTATTTTAAACTGATATAAGCTGGTACAGTGTAGGTTTATTGACCCTAGCATTTTTAATGTTTTGTTTTCCTTAGTGTTTTAGAGTGTTTCACATTGTGGAGGGAGGGATGCTTTTAAAAGATGTTTTTAAAACAAAAAGCAAAACACAATGACCCCTTTAACTGGCCTGCTTATTCCAAAAGTTACCTTTTCCATTTGTTAAGTGTAGGCGCTGTGACTATTTGTATGTACAAAACCATGCAGAAGTTCACTAGACCTTTCCTGCTGCTCTGTGTTAACGTAAGGTCATAGAATAACCAGTGGAAAGAAAGTGGGTTCTAGAGTTTGAGCTCCCTTTGACTTTTGCCTGTGCCACTCCTTAGCAATAGGAGTCAGTACTTATTTATTATCTGCAAAATGAGAATAATGATACTTGCCTCTGGCATGATTGGGAGCATTAAATTCAGTAAGGTCTATAAAAATATAAGTAAATATTACCATTTGCTATTGTAGTTCCTGCTATCGTTGTTTGAGGGTTGTTTTGGTTTTGCTGCTGTTGTTGGTTATGAAACAAATTGAGTACCAGTTTTTTTTTGGAGTTTTTTGTTTGTTTTGTTTTTTGAGACAGAGCCTCAAGCTGTCACCCTGGATAGAGTGCTTTGGCATCACAGCTCACAGCAACCTCCAATTCCTGGGCTCAAGCCAGTCTCCTGCCTCAGCCTCCCAAGTAGCTGGGACTACAGGCGCCCGCCACAACAACTGGCCATTTTTTGGTTGCAGCCGTCATTGTTGTTTGGAGGGCCCGGGCTGGATTCGAACATGCCAGCTCAGGTATATGTGGCTGGCTCCCTAGCCTGTTGAGCCACAGGCGCCCAGCCAGGGTACCAGTTTTTTGGGTTTTTTTGTTTTTTTTTTTTTTTTTTTAAAGCATTTAGGGAGCCATGTGATCAGTTGGGGGGGGGGGAACATGGTAATGGTGCTAGAGTTTAATTGTATGTTTGTATTTTAGGATTCAGAATGACTCTGCGTTTGCTTATTATAAGTGATTCTCTTGGTCAAGTGAAATTACAGATTTATTTTTAACCCCCAAACATTGTTTTGTGAAATGTGGGAAGTAAAGGCATGGCAAAGAAATGTAGAAAGTATAAAGATGCTGTTGGCTAGAGTGGAAAAGTATTTATGTAGCCTTGAACAATGAGATTTCTGATTGACTTTTATTTATTTATTTGTTTTTTTCTTTTTTTTTTTTAAGAGACGGAGTCTCACTTTATTGCCCTCGGTCGAATGCTGTGGCATTACAGCTCACAGCAACCTCCAACTTCTGGGCTTAGGCAATTCTCTTGCCTCAGCCTCCCGAGTAGCTGGGACTACAGGTGCCCACCACAACGCCCAGCTATTTTTTTGTTGCAGTTTGGCTGGGGCAGGTTTGAACCCGCCACCTTCTGTATATCGGGCCAGCACGCCATCCTCTGATTGGCTTTTAAAAATACTCCCTGATTATATAAGCGGCCTGACCTAATCTAAAAGCTAATGATTTTACAAACATCAAATAAGGTTTGAATCTCAGTTTAACTCTGACCGTGAGTCTCTTATTTTGGCTTCTAATCTGCCATTTCAGCACGTGCTGCAAGAATACTACTAAAAGAATTAATGAATGATCAAGGGTTAAAATTGGCGGCTACTATTGTTTTTCTTATTGTTCTTAACTTTTGATTATGTGTGTCTACTGATCTTACATAAGAAGCCTAGTACTTTTACAGCTAATAGACAGCCCTGGTGAAGCGCTTGCTGCTTCTCTCTCATTGAGCCCTCCCACCTTTCCTGTTTGCCAGTCCTCGCTTCAGCGTAGTCGAGTAGGCGAGGATTTCCCCACTAGGTCAGCTTCAACATGCTCTGGGCCTGGAGAAGGAAACTTGGAAGAAAAGTGTAAACAGGTAGATTGAAAACTGTGTACTAATTTCAAGCAACACACTTCACTGTTTGCATTTCAGATAATTAATACCAATTACCCTTGTAAAGACTCTGGGAAGATTTTGAAGAAACCTAAAATTAATACACTACTACATGAGTGTGTGTGTGCACCTCTGTCAGTGTTTGTGCAGTGGCCCGTTTTGTGATTAACTACCTTTCCAGTGGAAGAGTCATACTGATCATAGACTGCTACTGTATTTTGATGAAATAGAAAAAATGAGAAATACTAAGCTGGACCCAGGATTACAGGCCTATAGTCCCAGCTGCTCTAAGGTTAAGGCAGGAGGATCGCTTGGGCCCAGGAATTTGAGGTTGCAGTGTGCCATGATTGCCCCTGTGAATAGCTACTGTCTTCTAGCCTGGGAAATACAGTGAGACCCTATCTTTTTAATTTTTTTTTTTTAAAGGAGAGATAATTAAGTGAGAAATATCTGAGGGTTTTTTGTTTGTTTGTTTTTTAATAGAGATATAGTCTCACTTGGTCACCCTCGGTAGAGTGCCGTGGCGTCACACAGCTCACAGCAACCTCCAACTCCTGGGCTTAGGCGATTCTCTTGCCTCAGCCACCGAAGTAGCTGGGGCTATAGGCGCACACCACAACTCCTGGCTATTTTTTGATGCAGTTTGGCCGGGGCTGGGTTTGAACCTGCTACCCTTGGTATATGGGGCTGGCGCCCTACTCACTGAGCCACAGGCGCCACCCTGTCTGAAGGTTTTGAAATACTTTTCTCTTTTTAGTAATTTTTGAACAATTTTAATGACAATCTGAAAGGAAGAATAAGAGTTACTTAATTAGAAAATTCTTTGCTTTTCCTCTCAAATTTTAAATTTTCCCAAATTAATTCCAATACTGATACATTTGGCAAAGCTTTCGTGTCTTACCTGCTAAGAATCCCTTTCTACTGTAAGGTATCTTTGTCTGCATTCAAGGCAGTTGATGTCCCTAGATCTCTGCAAATAGCAGTAGGATTTGAAGAACCTTTTCCCTTTACCCATTAAATTTCACTGTAAGAGTGTAAGGATCTTTTCTTTTCAATTTACCAACTGATACTTAAAATAAATTTAGACACTAGAGTTGTCCATTCAAAAAAGTGAGCAGCTCATGGTGTGTGACACACCTTTTGGGGCCGGATACAATTATAAGAGGAACTTTACCTAACAAATGCAGTCCTTGTAACCTGGTTCTTTGTACCCTCACTGAATCTCCAACAATTAAAAAAAAAAAATGAGCAGCACTCTGAATTTTTTGTCTGGCCGCCTTCGTGGTCCTGCCTCTGGTAGAGACAGCAGTGCAGAGATGTGGATAAGAACAGTAGCCTACTCCCCTTTCCTGAGTCATTATTGAACATGAGCTCTGCCCCACGCTTTTCTTAAATGCTTCTCTCTAATCCAGCTCCATATTTGGAATTATGCCTTTAACAAGATCATATTGATGGTAAAGATAAATATAACCCAGTTTTATTCCTGCTTGGATTCTAATATTTTGACTTCTCATTAACTCTAAAGGTCATAGATAATTTTTTTTTTTAAGAGACCAAGTCTCACTGTGTCACCCTGGGTAGAGTGCTGTGGGTATCACAGCTCACAGCAACCTCAAACTCTTGGGCTGAAGAGATACTCTTGCCTCATCCTCCCAAGTAGCTGGGACTACAGTGGCCCACCACAATGCTTGGCTTTTTTTTTTTTTTTTGGTTGTAGTTGTTGTTGTTTGTCAGGCCCAGGCTAGTTTTGAACCTGCCAGCTCTGGCATTTAATGTCTGGCACCCTAGCTGCTGAGCTGCAAGCGCTGAACTGATAAAATATTTTAGAACCAAAACACTTGCATGTCTTGTGAAACTTTAATGTAGTAAAATCTTTCAGAAATTGCAAACTTAGGCTGGGCATAGTTACGCTCATCTGAAGTCTCAGCTAATCAGGAGGCCAAGGCAGGAAGATCTCTTGAACCCAGGAGTTTGAGGCTGTAGTATGCTATGGTCATGCCTGTGAACAGCCATTACCAATCCACCCTGGGCAACATAGCAAGACACTGTCTCTTTAAAAAAAAAAAAAAAAAAAAAGTCATGTTTAAATGATAGTTTCTACCCATTGGAACATGTATCTCATTAGAAAAGGATTTTACTTTAGAAATGGCTTTATGCTACTAATTTTATAATTTCTTCAGGAGACATCTTAAGTTAGTTTTGTTCTGGGAGGAAATTGGTCTTTTAAATAAAGGCAGTGGTATGTTTCATATGAAAATACACTATTCAAAAATGTATGACACGTTTTATAATTTTCAAATGCCATTTTCAGTCAACAAACTTTTAACTGCCTATACTTTTTATTAAATTGCTGACACTGATGGTTTTTCCTGCTAAAACTCATGTGCTTCTTTCTTCTCTTTGTAGTGCAGTTTTTCTGCATGTGGTTTTTTCTAACATCTAATAAATGCTTTTTCAAAAATACCTAGGTTACTTTGCATGAATTTTGGAAATTGTTTTGTAATGTGAATATGTAAATCATGTTAACAGTTAACAGTACCTTAAATTGATAATGAAATAGATTTCTTTGGATAATATTTAATTAAAAATGTTTTGATAACAAAACACAGAAAAGTATATATTGTTACTACAATCAGCAGTGCTTTTTTTTTTGCCCATGTCATAAAAGCTCATGTGTTGCTTGTGATTTAATTTGGATAGAAAGGGCATTAATGGCAATATTTGTAGATCAAGGGTAAAAATAATGTGCTTTTTGCCCAGTGCTGTATTTAGCGACTGCTTTTAAAATATTGAAAAAGTAGTTTTTGATTCTATAAATAATATTATTCTACTGATACTTTTAAATAATATCTTTCAATTGTTTTTACTAAACCCAGTCAACCTAAAATAATTTATTTTGTTTAGATTTTTTCCTAATCTATGCACAAAATAATTCTTTTGTCCTAACTGGACCTAGAATTGGTCCAGTGTAAAAGCATTGTAAATTGGTCCATTGTAAAAGCATTCCAGTGTTTGGTGATGATTATTTCCAAAGAATTTCTCAGCAAGCACTTTTTTTTTTTTTGAGACAGGGCCTCAAGCTGTCACCCTAGATAGAGTGCTGTGGCATCACAGCTCACAGCAACCTCCAATTCCTGGGCTCAAGCGAGTATCCTGCCTCCGCCTCCCAAGTAGCTGGGACTACAGGCACCTGCCACAATGCCGCGCCATTTTCTGGTTGCAGCCGTCATTGTTGTTTGGCGGCCCGGGCTGGATTCGAACCTGCCAGCTCAGGTGTATGTGGCTGGCGCCTTAGCCCATTGAGCCACAGGCGCCAAGCCAGCAAGCACATTTTTATGTAATATTCTGTGTCATGGGAAAAATACTCCGAATAATTACTACAATCCTAAAAATCACAGTCTTTAAAAAGATTTTATGCTTTCCGGTAAAAATGAAAAAGTTGTTTGTTACACACACAAATAGATTTTCTCTTTCCCTTGACTCTTAGAAGTCAGTGAGAAATGCCAGTTAGTATTTACTAAAAAAAATTTTTGGCTTAGCTTTTGTAAATCAAAACCCTTATCATTAATACCTTCGGGCATTATTCTTTTAAGCTGAGATTGCCCGTTACTAAATCAGTACTATAGAAAGCATATTACTTGCTGGAAAGGCCCAAGTCTCATTTAAGTACTTACATTTCAGCAAATTGGTTTCACCACTTTGCTGCTGTAGTCATTACACGTGATCCTGCAGTTCATTGTCTCAATTGATAAAGCAAAGTAGAACATTTTCCAAAAGGCAGAAGAGCAATTTATACTCCTTTGAAATCTGGTTCAGTTTTCAAAAGTCTTTCTCCTTGGTTCATAGACATAAATGTAGGTTTTTAGCTGTATTTAAAGCCTTCTTCTAGGATTTGTTAGTTAAGAGGAGTGGGATTAAAGAAAAGTGGTTTCTCAAGGTTACCCAGTGGCAGCTTGTTTAAAAATGCATCCTTTCCAGCATATACTGGAAACCCAATTCTAAATTATTAGAATGGCGATAATCTTAAGCCTTTTTAGAGTTTTTAGTTGTTTCATTTACCTACTTACCAGCTTCCTTCCTCATACCAGACAACAAAGGAAAAGTAACAGGAATTTATTGTTGATGTGCTGTGGAAATCTAAGGCCACAGCATTAAAATGAAACCAGGATTTATTTTCTAGATTGAAGTCAGACTATTTGTGATTAATTACATTATTTTCTCCAGAAGTTTTATCGGTTTTTTTTTTTTAATGCTATGAGTACCCTCTTACTAGTATTTTACTAATATGTATACAAAAGTATTTTCTTTTTTAAAAATGTTAGTGAGCATTTTGACTAAGACATGTTATTACACTTTACATAAATTAATCATGGTCTTTTTTTCTAGGCTGCACAAATTGTGCTAATCTCTCTGTTTGAATTGAATACTCCTGAATTTACTATGTTACTTGGTGCCTTGCCAAAAACATTCCAGGATGGTGCCACCAAACTCCTTCATAATCACCTCAAGAATTCCAGTAACACCAGTGTGGTGAGTGCTTTGGTTGCAACTGGCACCTGTGTGCCGACCATGATCTCCGACTATCCCTTGTCTTAGAACCTTTTCTTAATAGAACATCCAGCTTCCTTATTCCTTTTTTTTTTTTTTTTTATTAAATCATAGCTGTGTACATTAGTGCAATGAAAGGGTACAATGTGCTGGTTTCATGTATAATCCAGCTTCCTTATTCTTTTTCAGTAGATGTGAGCATCTTTAGGGTTGGACTGTATATGATCCTGCCATACACCCAGTGATTAAATGAAGCTGGTATTCAAATGTGGCCTTTTTCTTAGGTTAGATTGCTCAATTACTTTTTTTAACACTGTAAAAGATGCAGATGTTCAATTTTGTCTGTCACTTTAGCAGAACTGACAGTCATTTGATTCCAGGAATGCCTATAGGACTGATGTTTATCTGGTTTTGGTTTATATGCACATAAAATTAGCCTTAATGATTCTGGAAAAAAACTTTATTCTGGGAAGATTCTACCTGTTTATTTATATGAGTTAAAAACTAAGAGAAATGGCTCGATGCCTGTGGCTCCACAGGCTAAGGCCCAAGCCCTGTACACCTGAGCTGGTGGGTTCAAATCCAGCCCAGCCCGCCAAACAACAATGATGGCTGCAACCGAAAAATGGCCAGTTGTTGTGGCGGATGCCTGTAGTCCCAGCTACTTGGGAGGCAGAGGCAAGAGACTGGCTTGAGCCCAGGAATTGGAGGTTGGTGTGAGCTGTGATGCTACGGCACTCTATCCAGGATGACAGCATGAGGCTCTGTCTCAAAAAAAAAAAATAACTAAGAGAAGAATGATACTACACTCCATATACAGTTCAGAATAATGGTGCCTGTTCTGCCTTCACCCCAGGGCTCTCCAAGCAATACGATTGGCAGGACGCCCTCCCGGCACACCAGCAGCAGGACTAGCCCCCTGACCTCACCCACCAATTGTTCCCATGGGGGTCTGTCTCCAAGGTAATGTTACTTCACAGAAATAGAGTTAAAGCCCGTTAGTGTCTGTACAGCCAGCCTATTTCTAGATTTTTACTAAATAATACCAAAAAGAATTTTAAGTATCAGGAGATCATAGGTTCTAGTCCTCCCTCAAATTATAACTATGTAATCTTAGGCAGAGTTTAATTTTCTTAGTAAAATGAGTGTTCTTTGATGAATGTTCTTCTAGCTCTAAACATTCTCTAGTACCTTGTAGATTTTAAAACCAAAAGTTTTATTTAATACTTTTACATAACATCCATTTTATAAGGGACAGGAGAACCTGAAGGTATTTAGTCATCTATGTATATTTTCTATAGTTAGTCCACACCAAGTCTGGAGTAGTTTTCAAATGAATTGGCCATTCCAGGCATAGTAGATAGCATGTTTGAAGCAGGATGCTGTTCTGAAAGACTTTGATTTAGAATCTGTGAACTAAAATTGGATCAGCATTCTCATGCAAACATTGGCCTTTTATAATCTAGGACATTGACTTGAAAAGAGAAAATCCTGGCTCAGCACCTGTGGCTCAGCAGGCTAGGGTGCCAGCCATGTACACCTGAGCTGGCGGGTTCAAATCCAGCCCGGGCCCGCCAAACAACGACGGCTACAACCAAAAAATGGTCGGGCATTGTGGCAGGCGCCTGTAGTCCCAGCTACTTGGGAGGCCGAGGCAAGAGACTCGCTTGAGCCCAGGAATTGGAGGTTGCTGTGAGCTGTGATGCTACGGCACTCTACCCAGGGTGACAGCTTGAGGCTCTGCCTCAAAAAAAAAAAAAAAAGAAAAGAGAAAATCCTTTGTTTAAGGATCTTTAAGTAATACTTCATCATGTAACCAGAGTCTTTAGAAGTCTGCATGGGGGCTTTAGTGACCCCCTTACCTGGGTTGGAAGTTATGCATGGCCCCACTCCAAGTAAGGCCCTACAGGCCAGAACTTTAGAAAAGAGCCAGTGTCTGGACCTACAAGGAGCACACATGCTCCATAAAAAGTCCCGATCTGTGGAATCACTAGCAATAGGAACAAGGAAACTTTTGTCCTGAGGGTTGCTGGCACAAAGATCTTAAAATGAAGTGAAAATATCACAAGTATACTATTTTCTCTTTAAGGGTTGCTTCTTTATTAGGAATATATCAAAACATAATTTCTTTTAAATTAAAATTGTTAAATCATCAAAAGTGTCCCAAATGTTCTTAACTTCTGAAGTTCTCTTCAGTTTTTCTATTATCTTTTAAATATTTTGGAACATAAAAAACTTGTAATTTTGGCTCGGCGCCTGTGGCTCAGCGGGCTGAGGTGCCAGCCACTTACACCTTAGCTGGCGAGTTCAAATCCAGCCCAGGCCCGCCAAACAACAATGACGGTTGCAACCAAAAAATGGCTGGGCATTGTGGCAGGCGCCCGTCGTCCCAGCTACTTGGGAGACTGAGGCAGGAGACTCCCTTGAGCCTAGGAATTGGAGGTTGCTATGAGCTGTGATGCCACAGCATTCTATCCAGGGTGACAGCTTGAGGCTCTGTCTCAAAAAAAAAAAAAAAGCTTGTATTTTTTTTTTTTTCACTTGGTGAAACAAAGAATTTTGTACACTTGTGGTATCTTGTTGTTTTTACTGCCTGATGTTTCCTCTCCCAAATTTCCCTCTGTACTATTTTTACATAGAGTAGAACGTGGTATTAAGTCTCCAAGTTTGGTATGTGTTATCATGATTTTAACAGGACCATTGAGACCAGAAACTAATGACAATATATCTGACTTTTCCCAAGTGTGACTGAGGCACAGTCAACTTTTTCTTTCAATGCTAGCATCAGTATCTAAAGAATATGGTATGTCTTAAATGATGAGGGTCCAGTGTTCACTATAAAATCATAAAGTTCCTAGGGGGCAAAATTTTATGGGAAAATTGAATTCTTTGTAAATTATTGGCATTTGTCTAGAAGTGACACTTCTATGACATTAGTGGGAACTCTGTTCTTCCATTGTGCACATACATTTATCTTTTAGTTATTGCATGCTTAGGTGCCACATTCTTTAGGTATAAGCAAAAAAGTATAACTCAAATTACTTTATTATTATATATGCAAAGAGTCTAAGAAAAAAATTGGTAGGAGCTGCTAGCATAATTGATCAGAGCTAAGAACTAGCTAGACATCCTCATGGATCCCTGAGTCATTAAAAGTTTTATTTTTCAGGCCCAGGACTGTGGCTCAGGCCTGTAATCCTAGCACTCTAGGAGGCCGAGGTGGGTGGAGAGCTTGAACTCACTAGTTCAAGACCAGCCTGAGCAAAAAGCAAGACCCTGCATCTACTAAAAAGATAGAAAAACTGAGGCAAGATCAGTTGAGCCCAAGAGTTGGAGGTTACTGTGACCTATGATACCATAGCATTCTACCCCTGGCAACGGCTTGCGACTCTGTCTTTAAAAAAAAAAAAAAAAGGCTTCATGCCTATAGCTCAGCTACTATGGCACCAGCCACATACACCTGAGTTGGCGGGTCTGAATCCAGCCCAGGCCTGCCAAATGACAACTACAACCAAAAAATAGCTGGGCGTTGTGGGGTGCCTGTAGTCCCAGCTACTTGGGAGGCGGAGACAAGAGAATCACTTAAGCCCAAGAGTTCAAGGTCGCTGTGATCTGTGATGCCACCGCACTCTATCCAAGGTGACAGCTTGAGACTCTGTCTCAAAAAAAAAAAAAGTTTATTTTCCAAATTGTCATTCCTTCTTAATAGTCCTTATTCTAATTTTTTTTTCCTTTTTTGAGACCTTACTGTGTCACCCTTGGTAGATAAGCCTAAGAGTTTGATGTTGCTGTGAACTGTGACACCATGGCATTCTACCCAGGGCAACAGCTTGAGACTCTGTCTCCAAAAAAAAAAAAAAAAAAGTCCAAGCATGGGCTTATATATTTTCTTGTCTTTAGATTCGTTTTTAGAGAATTAATTAATAATATAGTTTTTTTCTTTAAAAAAAAAACAAAACTGTCTTCATTCAATATATAAATAGTCTGATGGTGTTAGCCAAATTGAGTTCATGGGAAAAATGATTTTTCTCACAACCAATATTGTCCAGGAGTGGGAAAAGCTGCCCTTCATATCACTAGAAATACTTCAGTCAGCTACTTACTCCCTAAAGGACAATGTAAAAGGAATGGATTCATGGGAGAATTGAGGAGGTTACCTAAATCTAAGGAGGTGTTGTAAAACAGTCCTACCAGCATGTGGTCTCAACTATTCTTCTGAGCATTGCGCTTGAAGCATTGATTTTTCCGTGACCTGGTGTTCTCTCAAATGATCATGATCACATGATGTTAACTTTTTCTTAGTCTTAGAGAGAAAAACTATTTTTTTTCTTTTTTTTTTTTTGAGACAGAGCCTCAAACTGTCACCCTGGATAGAGTGCTGTGGCATCACAGCTCACAACAACCTCCAATTCCTGGGCTCAAGCGAGTCTCTTGCCTCTGCCTCCCAAGTAGCTGGGACTGCAGGCGCCCGCCACAATGCCCGGCCATTTTTTGGTTGTTTGGCAGGTCCGGGCTGGATTCAAATCCACCAGCTCAGGTGTACGTGGCTGGCGCCTTAGCCCGCTGAGCCACAGGCACCGAGCCAGGTTTTCTATTTTTAATAGAGATGGGGGGGGGGGCTCTCATTTTTTGCTCAAGCTGGTCTTGAACCTGTGCGCTGAAGCAATCCATCTGCCTCGGCCTCCCAGAGTGCTAGGATTACAGGCACCCAAGCTGGGCATTCTGGCCTGTAGTCCCAGCTACCTGGGAGGCTGAGGGCTGAGATAAGAGAATTGCTTACTCCCAAGAATTTGAGGTTGCAGTGATGCCATAGCACTCTACCAAGGGTGACAGAATAAAACTCGGTCTTAAAAAAACAAAAAAATATTGTATTAAAAGTCTTTTTTTTTTTTTTTTTGAGACAGAGTCTCACTTTGTCACCCTCGGTAGAGTCCCATGGCATCACAGCTCACAGCAACCTCAAACTCTTGGGCTCAAGCAATTCTCTTGCCTCAGCCTCCTGAGTAACTGAGACTACAGGGACCCACCGCAACGCCCGGCTGTTTTTGGAAACTGGAGTCTCACTCTGGCTCAAGATGGTCTCGAACCTGTGAGCTCAGGTGATCCTGGCTGCCTTAGCCTCCAAAGTGCTAGGATTACAGGTGTGAGCCACCGACTCCGCATGTATTAAAAGTCTTAAAATGGCGGTAACACCTGTAGCTCTTTGGGTAGTGTGCCAGCCACATACACTGAGGTTGGCTGGTTCGAACCTGGCCCAGGTCTGCTAAATAACAACTGCAACAACAAAAAAAATAGCTGGGCATTGTGGTGGGTGCCTGTAGTCCCAGCTATTTGGGAGACTGAAGCAAGAGAATTGCTTAAGCCCAAGAGTTTGAGGTTGCTGTGAGCTATGATGCCATGGCACTATACCTGTAGGGTGATAGCTTGAGACTCTGCCTCAAAAAAATAAAGTCTTAAAATGAGTCAGGTGTGGTGGCTCATGCCTGTAATCCCAGCAGTCTAGGAGGCCGAGGTGGGTGGATTGCCTGAGCTCACAGGTTCCAGACCAGCCTGAGCCAGAGCAAGACCTCCTCTCTAAAAAATAGCCAGGCCGGTACTCTTAGTCCCAGCTACTTGGGAGGCTGAGACGAGAATCACTTAGGCCCAAGAGTTAGAGGTTGCTGTGAGCTGTGACACAACAGCACTTTACTGAGGGTGACAAAGTGAGACTCTGTCCCCCCCAACAAAAGGCTTAAAATGAAGAGACAATGATGAAACACACAATTAAAAATCACAATTAGAATGCTCGCAACATTCGAAATTTTGCCCTTTGCTTCTGGAGGAATACCCTATAACAAATGATCACTAAAAATTAAAAATTATAGGGGAGCTAAATACCTGAAAATTTGAACAAAATGAAGCCAAAAAAGTAACACTCATTGCAAGACAGTGAAATTACATTTTGGGGGGGAGACAAGAGTCTCACCCTGGGTAGAGTGGTGTGGCATCAGAGCTCACAGAGACCTTCAACCGTTGGGCTCAAGTGATTCTCTTGCCTCAGTTTTTCTATTTCTAGAGGTGAGGTCTTGCTTTTTGCTCGGGCGTTTGGGTTTTGGTCCACCGCGCCTTGCTTTGGCCAACGAAGGGCCTTGGCCTCGCACAGGAACGCACACACTCGCCCTGCAGGTTCCCACTGCGGGCAAGCGCTGGACCCGCTTCACACGGACGACCTGGTCCCGCGTGGCTCCATGTCTTGGAACCCCGGCTGGTGGACCAGACTGTAAACAGCTAGCTTGTCCCTGGGGCGGGTCCCCGACCGCAGGTGACCCCGGTGCTCCTCCTGCATCTCGAGCGCATTGAACCAGGGCGCAGGGAGTGGAGGAGGCTGCTAGTTGCAAGTCAGCTCGGGCCCCATGGGTCCCCATAGAACTAGCGCCCACCGTGGCCTTTCGCGCTCTCTCCCACCTCACATGTTCTCATTCATATGCAGTAGTTAAGATTTTATTTTACTTGTTTTTTTGAGACAGAGTGGCAAGCTGTCGCCCTTGGTAGAGTGCTGTGGCGTCACGGCTCATAGCAACCTCCAACTTTTGGGCCCAAGCGATTCTCTTGTGTCGGTTTTCTATTTTTAGCAGAGACCGGGTCTCACTTTTGCTCAGGCTAATCTAACCGTGGGCACAAGCAATCCACCTGCCTCAGCCTCCCCGAGTGCTGGGATTACAGGCCTAAGCCACCGCACCCAGTCTAAATATTTTTAAAAATTGGTGCGGGCGCCTGTCACAGATTCACTCCTTGTTCTACTCTTCCCCTTCTCACTAGGAAACCTGACTAGTCCTTAAAAAATTAGAAGAAAGAAAAATAATTGCTCTCATGAAGACAGCTACCAGAGGCCAGGAAGGGTAGCAGGGAGCAGGGGAGACAGTGGGGATGGGTAACGAGTACAATACTATAGTTAGAATGAATGTTCAACAGCACAACAAAGAGACAATAATCAACAGTGGTTAGGGTACACAGAAAAATTAAAAGAATCCAGCACTCAGGAGGCTGAGGTGGGTGGATTGCTTGCGCTCAGGAGTTCCAGACCTGCCAGAACAGGCCAAAACTGAGACCACCTTTCTATTAAAAATACAAAAAACTGGCTCAGCACCTGTGGCTCAATGGGCTAAGGCACCAGCCATGTACACCTGCGCTAGCGGGTTCGAATCCAGCCCGGGCCCGCCAAACAACAATGACGGCTGCAACCAAAAAATGCCCGGGGCGTTATGGCAGGCGCCTGTAGTCCCAGCTACTTGGGAGGCAGAGGTAAGAGACTCGCTAGAGCCCAGGAGTTGGAAGTTGCTGTGAGCTGTGATGCCACAGCACTCTATCCAGGGTGACAATTGAGGCTCTGTCTCAAAAAAAAATACAAAAAACAGGCAAGAGGATTGCTTAAGCCCAAGAGTTGAAGCTGTGAGCTGTTGCTGTGAGCTATGACGCCATGACACTCTCTGGAGAGTGACAAAGTGAGACTCTATCTAAATAAATAAATAAATAAAGAGTGGAACTGGAATGTTCCTAACACAATGAAATGATATGATAGCTAATTATCCTGACCTGATTAATCCACACTATGCCTATACCGAAACATCACACGTACCCTACAAAGATAGACAACTATTACATACTCATAATAATTAAAAACAGAAAATTTACAAAAGGAATTTATGACTAAGGCCTCAAAGGCAAACACAGCAATAATAAAAATAAATCATTGGATTTTAATTAAATTACCAAGCTTCTGTACAACAAAGTAGAAATAACAGTAAACGGACAACCTACGAATGGGAGAAAATACTCTCAAACTGAACATCTGATAAAGGGCTAATATCCAGAATCAACAAAGAAGTCAAAACAAATCAGCAAGAAGGAAAGAACACTATTAAAAAGTGGGCAGAAAACATGAAAAGATGTTGTTCAAAAGACAGACAATTGGCCAACAAACATATGAAAAAATGCTCAGCATCACTAGTGATCAGGGAAATGCAAATTAAAATCACAATGAGGGCTCGGTGCCCATAGCACAGTGGTTACAGCGCCAGCCACATGCACTGAGGCTAAAGGGTTCCAACCCAGCCCAGGCCAGCTAAACAACAATGACAACTGCAACAAAAACAAAAATAGCTAGGTGTTGTGGTGGGCGCATGTAGTCACAGCTACTGGGAGGCTGAGGCAAGAGAATCGCTTAAGCCTAAGAATTGGAGGTTTTTGTGAGCTGTGACACCACAGCACTCTACCCAGGGAGACATAGTGAGACTCTCTCAAAAAAATAAAATAGGCTTGGTGCCTGTGGCTCAAGCAGCTAAGGTGCCAGCCACATATACCTGAACTGGTGGGTTTGAATCCAGCCCGAGCCCACCAAGCAACAATGACAGCTGCAACCAAAAAAGATAGCTGGGCATTGTGGTGGGCGCCTGTAGTCCCAGCTACTTGGGAGGCGGAGGCAGGAGACTCGCTTGAGCCCAGGAGTTGGAGGTTGCTGTGAGATGTGATGCCACAGCACTCTACCCAGGGCGACAGCTTCAGGTTCTTGTCTTAAAAAAAAAAAAAAAAGTAAATAAATAAGATAAAAAAATAAAAATAAAATAAAACCACAACGAGGTCACACCTTATCCCTGTCAGAATGGCCATTACTAAAAAGTCAAACAACAGAAGCTGGCCTGGATGCAGAAAGAAAGAACACAGTGCTGGTAGGACTGCAAATAGTTCAGTCTCTATGGAGAACATTCTGGAGATTCCTCAAAGAAATAAACGTAGACCTGCAGATCTACCATTCAATCCAGCAACCCCACTACTGGGTATTTACCCAGAGGAAAAGAAGTCATTTTACTAAAAAGACAACTGCGCCCAAATGTTTATTCACAACTGCAAAGATGTGGAATCAACCTAAGTGCCCATCTTTATCTACTTATGAATTGTAAATTATGAGTAGATAAAATGTAGTGCATGTATACCACAAAGTATTAGTAGTCATTTATAAAAAGGAATGAAATGGGGAGGCGTCCATAGCTCAGTGGGTAGGGCACTGGCCACATACACCGAGGCTGGCGGGTTTGAATCCAGCCTGGGCCAAATAAACAGTGACAACTACAACAAAAAATAGCCAGGCAGAGTGCCTGTGGCTCAAGGAGTTGGGTACTGGCCCCATATACCAGAGGTGGAGGGTTCAAGCCCAGCCCTGACCAAAAAAAGTTGAAAAAAAACCCAAAAAACCCATAGATATTTTGACTCGGCGCCTGTGGCTCAACGGGCTAAGGCTCCAGCCACCTGAGCTGGCAGGTTTGAATCCAGCCCGGGCCTGCCAAACAACAATGACGGCTGCAACCAAAAAATGGCTGGGCGTTGTGGCGGGCGCATGTAGTCCCAGCTACTTGGGAGGCAGAGGCAGGAGACTCGCTTGATGTCATAGCACTCTCTCCAGGGTGACAGGAGGCTCTGTCTCAAAAGAAAAAAAAAAAAATAGCCAGGCATTGTGGCGGGCGCCAATAGTCCCAGCTACTTGGGAGACTGAGGCAAGAGAATCGCCTAAGCCCAAGAGTTTGAGGTTGCTGTGAACAGTGATGCGACAGCACTCTACCAAAAGCGACAGCTTGAGACTCTGCCTCAAAAAAAAAAAAAAAACAGAATGAAATGATGTTTTTTGCAGCAACTTGGATGTAATTGGAGACCATTATCCTAAGTGAAGTGTCTCAGGAATGGAAAAACAAATGTCACACACTCTCCCTAATAACTGGGAACTGAAGGAGGGACCTATGTGGGCTCAGAAGATGTTAACAACCCTGGAAACTGAGGGAAAGGCTGGGAGCAGGGGGTCAACACTCCTCTGCCCAGTCCAGCACACACTCTTCCAGTGGTGGGCACACTAGGAGCCCAGACAGAGCACTACACAGGCACTCATGTAACAAAGACACGGGTAGCCCCTTCGTATTTTGAAATTTCTGTTCTATACAATACACTGGGGGGTATGTATCTTTTTGTTTTAAGGTGATTTAGAGTGCATACAAATGCAATCCTGTTCCTAATTTGGCTAATTGTTAACTATAAATACAAACATACAAGTTGATTAAGCTGGGGACATCATTCACATTTACAAATTCATCATTCCATTCATATTATAAATACCCTTCTCTTGGCGCTGAAGAGATCCACAAAAAAACAGTGAAACAAAACAAGAGATAAGGCCCACCTGATAACCTGAGAAATGATTTCTTTCAGCATGTATCTATTTATTGTCACAAAACTATCAGTTTAATGCCACCAAGTTAGATGCTGTTATGGATAGATTTTACTGCCTAAAATTACTAAAATAAACAAATGACAAACGTACATTTCTGTTGACTTTGGGGAAGTAAAAGTTTGCAATTTGTTTTGAGTTTTGTTTTAATAAAAAGGATTCATTTTAATTGACAAAAATATATCAATGACTCACTCTTGGAAAAGTGACTTACTGGCAGGGGCTGTGCCCTTCCTGTGGGTTTGACACTAAAGACGTGGCTGTGGTCAGTGATGAGAGGTGCAGGTGCTGAGTATGTTCCCAGCCACGTGGAGAAACATCGGGTCACTCAGACAACCGGCTCTGCTTCAGCCTGGGACACAACAGCCTGCTTGTAATTCTCACCTGTGTAAATGAGCTGACACACGAAGGAACAGATCAGTTCCAGGGCCAGGATGGCAAAAATGAGGTCCAGGTACAGTCTGCTGGGCTCAGAAAAGGAGTGCTGCACACACAGGATGAGCAGAAGCACCGTGTTCCCTAAGGGAGGGAAACAGTTAGAATACTTGATTTGTATGGGGTGTGGTGGCTCACGCCTGTGATCCCAACACTTTAGAAGGTTGAGGCAGGAGGATTAGAGGCCAGGAGTTTTAGCCCGGGCAACATAGCAAGACTCCACCTGTATAAAGAAAAAAAAGAAAGAAAGAAAGAAATTAGCTAGGCATGGAGGTGAGTCTATAGTCTCCACTGCTCACAAGGCTGAGGCAAAAGGGCTGCTTGAGCCCAGACTCTGAAGTTATAGTGAATTATGATCACACCACTGCACTCCAATCTGGACAACACAGCAAGACCCATCTCTTAAAAACAAGGAATTGTTTTTGGTTTTTGTTCAGAGCTCCTAAAACCCGAATTTTTAAAGTGACAGAGTGCCTTTTGTCATCCATAACAAGCCCACCTCACATACCATGGTTCATGCTAATGAGATGACTTAGGAATAGACCTCAACAGCCTCAGGATGGGGCTGGTCATCCCAAACACCACTGATTAGGGGATTGGCTATTTCAGCCCCACCCAGAAACCTCAAGCAAGAGAATAGGCTAGAATTTAAAGTTCCATCAAAAGCCGTGTGTGGAAGCTCACGCCTATAATCCCAGCACTTGGGAGGCCGAGGCAGGTGGATTGCCTGAGCTCCAGCTTTGAGACCAGCCAGAGGGAGATCCCGTCTCTAAAACAGTTGTGCGTGTTGTACACGCGGAAAACCCAGGGGTGCAGGGCGGGGGAACCCAATCCCTGCCCCTCCCCCCACCTCCTTTTCGTCCCTCCCCCTTCCCCCTCTGGTAGGAAAGTTTCTAGAATCTCTTCCCAGCGGCCTTTGCGGTTCCAACATGGCAGAGCTGACGGTGGAGGTTCGCAGCTCCAACGGGGCTTTCTACAAGGGATTTATTAAAGATGTTCATGAAGACTCCTTCGCCGTCGTTTTTGAAAATAATTGGCAACCAGAACGCCAGATTCCATTTAATGAAGTTAGATTACCACCACCACCTGATATAAAAAAAGAAATCAGTGAAGGAGATGAAGTCGAGGTATATTCAAGAGCAAATGACCAAGAACCATGTGGATGGTGGTTGGCTAAAGTTCGGATGATGAAAGGATAATTTTATGTCATTGAATATGCTGCTTGTGATGCTACTTAAAATGAAATAGTCACATTTGAACGACTTCGGCCTGTCAATCAAAATAAAACTGTCAAAAAAAATACCTTCTTTAAATGCACAGTGGATGTTCCAGATGATTTGAGAGAGGTGTGTGCTAATGAAAATGCTCATAAAGATTTTAAGAAAGCAGTAGGAGCATGCAGAATTTTTTACCATCCGAAACTACATAGCTAATGATACTGTCTGCCAGTGAAGCAACTGTGAAGAGAGTAAATATTTTAAGTGACATGCATTTGGGAAGTATTCATACAAAGTTGATGCTAATGTCCAGAAATGAAGAGGCCACTAAGTATTTAGAATGCACAAAACAACTTGTAGCAGCTTTTCACGAAGAATTAGCTGTGAGAGAAGATTTAATGGGTCTGGCAATAGGAACGCATGGTAGTAATATACAGCAAGCTAGGAAAGTTCCTGGAGTTACCGCTATTGAGTTAGATGAAGATACTGGAACCTTTAGAATTTATGGAGAGGTAAGCTGTTCTGCTTCAGCTAACTTTATTATAGAATGCCATCTGTTACTGGATCATATGTATTTTGTTTTTTGAGACAGAGCCTCAAGCTGTCACCCTGGATAGAGTGCTGTGGCATCACCGGTCACAGCCACCTCCAGTTCCTGGGCTCAAGCGAGTCTCCTGCCTCTGCCTCCCTAGTAGGTGGGATCACAGGCGCCTGCCACAACGCCCGGCCATTTTTTGGTTGCAGCCGTCATTGTTGTTTGGCGGGCTTGGGCTGGATTCGAACCCGCCAGCTCAGGTGTACGTGGCTGGCGCCTTAGCCGCTTGAGCCACAGGCACCGAGCCCATAATCTCATTCTTATTTTCTCATTATTCTGTTAAAAAATAACATCCACTAAGGGTGACATACTCCCCCTCCAACTCTCATTTAATGGTTATGACATCTTATTTTGTTTCTCTGAAGAAGTTGTCTGTCACATTTTTTTTTTTTTTAATTTTTTTTTGTGGAGACAGAGTCTCACTCTATCGCACTCGGTGGAGTGCTGTGGAGTCACAGCTCACAGCAACCTCCAATTCCTGGGCTCAAGCGAGTCTCCTGCCTCTGCCTCCCAAGTAGCTGGGACTACAGGCACCCGCCATAATGCCCAGCCATTTTTTGGTTACAGTCATCATTGTTGTTTGGCGGGCCAGGCTGGATTCGAACCCGCCGCTCAGGTGTACGTGGCTGGTGCCTTAGCTTGCTGAGCCACAGGCGCTGAGCCTGGATCATATTTTGTTTGGAATTTTATTTTCCCTTTGAAGCACTTTTGAGGTAGAATTTATTCATTTAAAATCAATTAGCCTAGTAATCATTACCTGTGAAGGTAATTGAAATTGGTTTTGTATGGGGGGATTAAAAGATTTTTGGAGTAATTAATGTGTAATATTTTAAGAATTTCCTTAACTAATTAATGGCTTCTGAGTTTAATTCAGTTATTTATTTATTTTTTGGAGACAGCGTCTTCCTATATTGCCCTGGGTAGAGAGCTGTGGTGGTATAGCTCACGGCAACCTCAAACTCCTGGGCTTAAGCGATTCTCTTGCCTCAGCCTCCCGAGTAGCTGGGACTACAGGTGCCTGCCACAATACCCAGCTTTTTTGTTGTTGTTGTTATTGTTGCAGTTGTCATGGTTGTTTAGCTGGCCCAGGCCAGGTTTGAACCGGCAGCCTTGGTGTATGTGGCCAGCGCCCGTAACCACTGTGCAATGGGTGGCGAGCCTTTAATTCAGTTTTATACCCATTACAAATAACTTATCCAAATGTTTTTTTGAGTTGCTTACTATGTTTTAGGCAAATAGTAAGTAATAAGTAATAGAGTATCTTTTATAGAACTTGAGTATAGGTGACTTTGTCACTGGTTAATTGTGACATTTGCAGGGATAGAAAGATGATTTAAAATTCACCTGGGCACAGGGTTGTGTGTCTGTCATCTGAGCTACTCTAGAGGCTAAGGCAAAAGGATCACCTGAGTCTAGAGTTTGAGTCCAGCCTGGGCAATGTAGTGAGGCCCTATTTATTAATCTATCTAAATACAAACAGACTTTTTATTAATACTATCTTCCATGGATTTTTTTTGAGTGATAATTTCTAGTCACCTTTTTATGTAGCTCTTAAGAAAGATTGTTCATGTGGTAAATCTCACTAGAGGCCTCCTTTTCTTTTCTGAAACCTTTAAAAGTGGGCCGTATCTAATAAGTGGACAGGGTATGGAGAAACACTGTCTGGGTTGGAATTCTGTCTGCAGTACTTTGAGTGGGCTTGGAGCAAGTTACTTTATACGTATCCTCATTGTAAAATAAGGATAATAGAAATTTATGAGTACTTGAATACATTAAAAATTTTTTTTGTTGGATATTATATGATACAATGAGCCCGTAGTGGATTTGAACTGTGGTATTAAGGAACAAACAAAAGTGGATAGTAATATACTATTGGGTACTACAAAATCCCTTTAAAGTTCTCTTCTAGGTTTCTTCTAGTTCTTTTTTTTTTTGGCTGGGGCTGGGTTTGTACCCGCCACCTCTGGCATATGGGGCTGGCTCCCTACTCCTTGAGCCACAGGTACCACCCTCTTCTAGTTCTTAAAAATTATACCAATTAAAAATTAAGAATTGTAATGATCTTATCAGTAAGTATTTTTAAAAAACGCATCTCTACAAAAACAGCTTTTTAAATGCTTTCTGATAGTGAGAATAAGTAAAAAAATTTAGACAATTAAAAATAATTTGTGGGCTCGGCGCCTGTGATTCAATAGGCTAAGGCGCCAGCCATGTACACCTGAGCTGGTGGGTTCGAATCCAGCCCATACCCACCAAACAACAATGGGGGCTGCAACCAAAAAAAAAAAAAAAAAAAATGGCCGGGTGTTGTGGCGGGCGCCTGCAGTCCCAGCTACTTGGAAGGCGGAGGCGAGAGACTTGCTTGAGCCCAGGAATTGGAGGTTGCTGTGAGCTGTGATGCCACCGCACTCTCTCCAAGGTGACAGCTTGAGGCTCTGTCTCAAAAAAAATAATAATAATTTGTGATTTTAGCATTTCTTATGGGAAATACAACCTGAGCATGGACGAGTATATTCAGGATTGTGTTAAAGTGTGACTGTTTAGCAAAAGAATCAGAGATAACTAACATTTTTCGTATTTAATAGTGCTGATAGTTTTATATTGAATCCTTTAATGATTACTCAGTTTTTTGTTTGTTTTTTGTTTTTTGAGACAGAGCCTCAAGCTGTTGCCCTGGGTAGACTTTGTGGCTTCACATAGCAACCTCCAGCTCCTGGGCTTAGGCAATTCTTTTGCCTCAGCCTTTGGAGTAGCTGGGACTACAGGTGCCCACCACAATGCCTAGCTATTTTTTGGTTGTAATTATCGTTGTTAGGCAGGCCCAGGCTGGATTCAAACTTGCCAGCTCCTGGTATATGTGACTAGTGCTTAGCAGCTTGAGCTACAGGCGCCGAGCTGACAGTATTTTTTTTTTCTTTAAATGTACTTTATGAATTACTCTACGTGAAAAATCTTTTTGTTTTTCTTGAGACTTTTTAAATGTACTTTATGAATTACTCAACCTGAAAAATCTTTTTCTTTTCTTTTTTTTTTTTTTTGGAGACAGTCTCATTTCGTCGTTCTCAGTAGAGTGCCCTGACGTCACAGCTCATAGCATCCTCAAACTCTTGTCTTGCCTCAGCCTCCCAAATTGCTGGGACTATAGGCGCTTGCCACAATGCCCAGCTATTTAAGAGAAAGTGGTTTCAAACTTGTGAGCTTAGACAAGCCACCCATCTTGGCCTCCCAAAGTGTTAGGATTATAGACATGAGCCACCTCACCCCACCCAACCTGAAAAATCTCTTCCCAGTGCACTGAGCATAATCTTTTAGTAGAATATATCATTCATAATTTTCTTTTTCTCATGTTTTTGTTTTGGATTGTGGGTTCCTTTAGGACTGAAACAGGATTTCATTTTTATTTTTTCCCCCTTCAACAGAGTGCTGATGCTGTAAAAAAAGCTAGAGGATTTTTGGAATTTGTGGAGGATTTTATTCAGGTTCCTAGGAATCTTGTTGGTAGGTACTTCTACTAAGTGTTAAATAAGTTAAATGCTGTTTAGTTACATGTAATCACTTGATTGAAATTAGTTTTAGTAGTCAAATACCTTACTCCACTTACGTGGAACATTTAAGTAGCAATATTTATTTTGATTTTGGGGTAATACTATTTTATGTGACTTGTACGTCGTTATTGTCCTATGTTAAAAAGTAAAGATGTTTTCTTTTGTACAGGGTGGCCCTCACTAATAAAACCATTTTTATAACAGTTTGTCAGTACGTTTTTTTTTTTTTAAAGCCTTCTCATCCTTTGGGATCTTTTCTGTTGTATTCTCTTTTCCTTTAATATCCTTATATCATTCGTGTAGCCGTCAAAATTATGATAGTACTTTTTGAGAAGGTGTTTGTGATAATTGTTTTCTTTTGTTTAGTGCAGAAGAAAAAGTAACAGTGGACTAACAGTAGGGTAATAAACTTCTACACAGTAGGCCCTGAATAAATAATAATTGGTTGTTGCAAAGGAGTAGAATAAGGTAAGAAGTTGTGGGCAGGAGAGAAGGATGGTGTTGATGATATGAGGGGATTGCTTGATACCATTAATGAAACTATTGTACCCTTAGGTTAAGTTAAGTGACAGAAATTTGAGTTTTAAAGCTATGATTAAATGAGCATTATAGTTTGGGGACGAGTTAATTAACAGCTCTGTTACTTATATAACCTACACATGTGCTGTTTGTCTTTTACGTGCTGTTTGAGGCAGTTGGGAAGGCTTTGGTTATGTGTATAGTATCAGTGACTATCTTAAACATTTTATAAAAAGAAGAATCAGCATAATGAGGTCTGCTAGGAGGGGATGAGTTTTCTTCCCAAATATGTATTGTTAACTTTTTTGATTCTAAGGAAATAGTTTGAGCTCTTTTGGCTTCATTAATATAATACAACCTGTTCTGCCTTTAGGTAATGATTTCTTAAATATAGTTCTATTTTTCAAATCCTGTAAAAGAGATATTAATTGATAAATTAAGAAAAAAAAACCACCCTTTATTCTAAAAAGAAGTATTTTTGGCCAGGAACAAGTAGTGTACTCAGGAAAAATAGTTTAGAAGAATTTGTTTCTTGGAATTCAACTATTAATATTTATATATAAAGCTTTTCAGTTCTGTCCAAACATTTGGATGGATAGATGTGACATGTTTCCAGTTATGTAAGCTTTACTTTATCACTTCTTGGCATATCATTGTTCATTGTAGATTTGGAAAGATGAGGTGTTAAAATCAAATAAAAGCTTGAAGAATTTTGTATAATTTTAATTAAACATTTTTTAAATTACTAAATGTTATCACATGTTTATCATTGCCAAATGAAATCTCTTTTGACAAGAAAGCTGCTTTTGAAAATGATTGTCTTATTTAGGTAATATTCAGTTATTGACAATGATCCATACTTAAATCTGTGGTAACTGTCTGTACAGAATATAATTTAACTTTACTAAGGTTTCCTCTCCTGTACATAGTTGGTGGTGGATTTGTGAAAGAGATTTGGATTTCCAAACCAGTCATTCTGTAGATGATAGCCTTGTTCTTACACAGTTAATTGTAAAAATTTCTGATACTTACTGAGTCATAGAACATTTTTATAGTTCCCTGATTTCTTCTCTATTCATTTATCAGTGCTGAGATGTGAGTACCTGTTGTGTCTTTCTTCTATCCTGTCTTGTTTGACTTTGATGATGTGGGTTATGTGCTTTTTAGGAAGTACACAAATTAGCAACAACTATTATATGTTGGTGAAGAACTCAAGGGTAGTGTAAAAATTTCTGTTGGTTATTATGTACAGTAATACTGTATTTTCCTCCAAAACATTTTATGGGTGAAGCAATCTCTTGAAAAGTAGTGCATTCTTAGTCCAGTGAAAGAGAATGAGAAATAAAAGGGAATGAGGAGCACTTGGTGGGTAAGTTCCAGAGAGGAGTTCTGTATACATCTGGGTTTTAAGAGTTCTAGGACGTGACCGTTCCCAACTCCTCCCAAATGAAAGAGAAAAATATGTGAATATGATTTGAATATGGATCCAAAATTTTCACCTCTTGTAGGCCTTCCTTAATCACTTCTCTACTCTGTCCCTTTAGCATTTATACTCAATGCTCAATTTATACTACAGGTCTGCTTCAGTTTGTCACTATGCTCTGGAATATAAACTATGGAAATGATCAATTAAAATATTGACGGTCTCTGGTGGGACTAAATAAAACTTGAAGGTAGGTCCCTGCCAAGGACCCCAAAAGGGTGTTGGATGATCACTCACAACTGGTACAGTTCACAAGAAGGAATTGACAGAAATTTAGGGGGTGAGGTTATGGCGTATCAACCTGATTTACCCCACCCTCAAAAGAAAATTTGCTTATTTTTAGCAAGGTCAAGGATGGAGTTGCTGCTTGAGCTTTATTGTTTTAACAATGAAGGTTGCTTTTATATGCTGCTGCTAGGGCTGCTCAGAGAAGACATCTTGCGAAACCCCCTGTCCTACTGTATTTTTTTTTTTCTTTCCTATTCATTGGCTGCTGCTTTTAAGTTTAATGTTACTAATGGAGAAGGTGGTTTGAGAGTAGGAATACCAGAGAGAAATCTCATTTTAGTGCTTGTACTGTGTTGACCAGATTTCTTTTGCCATTATTTCCTAATTCATTCTTTAATGGAAACTGTTCTTTCCATTGGACAAACTCTAATTTAACCCCTTTCAGTTAAAATTAATTCAAGCTTTCATGAAAATGATTCATTAAAATAATTAGGATGTGGATAACTAAGTCATTGCCATTAACTTTATAAGAGATATATCTGTTCTGTATGGTGAAGGTTACCTGGATATTTACTTCCACAATATTGCTTTTATTTTATTAGTCTTTTTTTATGTGAATGTGTTCTAACCTATATAACTAGATAGTAAGCTCTTCAGGGGAAGAAAATTTTCACCCTACCCCTACCTCTATTTCTCCTTTAATTACTGTGTACTCACTAGTGCTGTTGGACAGACTTTTAAGTGTGGAAAAGGTACATAATTTGAATTTCATGTCATTTTACAGTATTTCATACTTTGCAAGCAGCATATCATAACATGCTTTTGTATCTGGATATAGCTGTGAAGTACTTAAAACCTTTCTGGTGTCGAATGTAATATTTATAAACATTTTATTTTACTGAAGAGTAATATTCATTCTGAAGTTATATTCAGGTCACAGATATCTTTTGGACAAATACAAGTTTGAAAATAAAAGCAAGATAAACATAAACAAATTGATAGCAATTAATGCCAAATTAAAATAGATTGGGTATTTAAAAATATGAAAATGATACAGTTATGAGAATTTCTTACACGTGAGCAGCACTGCCAGTTTAAGTTAATATAGTTAGGCATACAGAAAAAAAATCCAGACCAATGAAATTCTTAGTAGTCTTCAGGGTAAGTTAATGGAAAGTGAAAAGGCAAAACTTTGCTTGGTGGTTATAATTTGATAGTTGCTGTCATAAGTTATTTGGGCTGGTGTTGAAAGGAAAGGATAGCAGAATTGTTTTTAACAATTACAATTTTTTTCTCTTACTAAAGGAAAAGTTATTGGGAAAAATGGCAAAGTTATTCAAGAAATCGTGGACAAATCTGGTGTGGTTCGGGTGAGAATCGAAGGGGATAATGAGAATAAACTACCTAGAGAAGATGTAAGTTCTTAAAATTAATTTGCCTGTTTTTTAAATGTTTGTTTCTTGGCCACCTTATGCTATTTTGGAAACAGTTATGTCTATTGGATTACTTCCTATGGGTCTGTCTTTGTTTTTAAAATTCTGTTTAAGTTACTGCCTTTTCTCATTTGGGAAACAAGCTGTCTGGTAGTTGTCTGGGTCTTAGGTCCTTAGTTGGTTTTTTGATGATTCAGACCAATCCTTGATAAGAATCTTACCAGTTCTTATACTTGGAGAATGAGCTGTAGAATTTGATATTTTAAACAAAATATTCTGTTATAAAGTAATTCTTGCTCACATTCTCCTTTGACCATTGTGTAGAATCCAAAAATACTGACTCATTTCTTAATCGGAATTCTCTTAACCTACTCTTGCTGTCAGTTCTGATCCCAACATTCTGAAATTCCTTTTCAATCTCTCTCTTCATATGTCGATACTTTGTCCACCATTTTGTTTTACACTCCTTGTACATGACTTTAATTATCTCATATTTGTGGCTCTAGTGGTCAACTCTATATATTTGACTTAAGCTTTGCATGCCTGAATATAAGGTACACATATATTATGTGTATTTATTTTGCACAATAGAGAATACTATTTGGGGAAGTTTGTTAACCTATTGGATAGAATTGGTCTTTTTAAAACATAGAGAGAAAACTGTATACATTCAGCCTTGATAAATGTTGTGACACCAAGTACTATAGTAAGTGTTGTAAAGATCCTATTAAAGATAGCCACTTCCTTTATTCCCTCTAATTAGTTAGAATATGTAGGCCAGGTGCAGTGGCTCACACCTGTAATCCTAGCCCTCTGGGAGGCTGAGTTGGGGAGATGACTTTAGCTCATAAGTTTGAGATCAGCCTGACCAAGAGCGAGACCCTGTCTTTATTAAAAATGAAAAACTGAGGCAAGAGGATCACTTGAGCCCAAGAGTTTGAGGTTGCTGTGAGCTGTGATGCCATGTTTTTACCAAGGGCAACAAAGTGAGACTCTGTCTGTAAAAAAAAAAAACAAAAAAAAATTAGAATGAGGAAATGAATATACACTTGAAAATGAGAAAAACCCCAAATGTGTAAGTATTATGCAAATGAATACTTGTGGCTCAGAAGGATATATATATAATTTTAGAATAGTTTCAGTGTTTTTTTTTTTTTTTCTGTTGGTGAGACAGGGTCTCACTCTGTCATCAAGGTGAAAGTGCAGTGGTGTGATTATAGCTAATTATAGCCTCCATTTCCTGTGCCTCAAGTAATCCTCCTGACTTAGCCTCCCAGATAGCCAGGATTATAGGAGTGCTTTGCCACACCTGGCTAATTCTTTAAAATGAAGGTTTGGTTATTTTGTTCAGGCTGGTCCCAAACTCAGGCCTTGAGTAATTGTCCTGCCTCCGCCACCCAAAAGTGCTAGAATTACAGGTGAGCCATCATACCTGGCCTGTATTCTTCAGTGATTCATTTAAAAAATGTTATGGGAGCAGCACCTGTGGCTCAGTGAATAGGGCACCGGCCCCATATATTAAGGGTGGCGGGTTCGAACCCGGCCCCAGCCAAACTGCTACAAAAAATAGCCAGGTGTTGTGGAGGGCACCTGTAGTCCCAGCTACTCAGGAGACTGAGCTAGAGAATCGCTTAAGCCTAGGACTTAGAGGTTGCTGTGAGCTGTGATACCATGACACTTTACCAAGGGCGATAAAGTGAAACTCTTATCTCTAAAAAATAAAAAAGTTTTGTAAATCGTATATAACTTTTACTTTCTAAGTATCACCTCTCCTATTTTACATGATTTTAAGATTTCTTGAGATAAGGTTTAAAATGTATGACATGATACCATTATAATTGTTAACATTTTCCAGTTAATACTTATTTTAGTATATAAAAAAATGGTAATCCATTTGGCAACAAGCACCACCTAAAAATTGGATTTGTCATGAGCACATTCTTTGGATTCTCCTTCATAAACAAACAATCTGCTTCCTGGGTTTGTAGATTTGCTCTTGTTAACTGCCATTTCTATCCCAGGGTTGAGAGACATAAATACTTAGAGAGGCCAAACAGTTGTAAATGGTTAAACAAGTTGGAATGTACAAAAGGGATGGAAGGGATGGTATCTTTTTACATGGGAATGCAAGCCTTATGTGCTGCTACTTTGGAAATTTTTTTTTTTTTTTTTTGGAGACAAGAGTCTCAAGCTGCCACCCTGGGTGATGTGTCGCCATAGCTCACAGCAACCTCATACTCCTGGGCTTAAGAAGTTCTCTTGCCTCAGCCTCCCAAGTAGCTGGGACTCCCAAGTAGCTGGGACTACAGGCATGTGCCACATAATTTTGAGTCCCGCTCTTGTTCTGGGTGGTTTCAAACTTTTGAGCTCAGGCTTTCTACCTGCCTCAGCTTTCTAGAGTTACTAGGATTATAGGCGTGAGCCATGGCACCAGCCAAGTTTGCACTTCTGATTGTAAAAGAATGTTTGTGTAAAGGTTAGAATAACACAGATGGTGTAGCATTAAAAATAGATGCATATTTGTGTCTTGACCATGTCTTTGCTTCCCACTCTGTCATGCCTAATAAATTATAGACTGTTGTCAGATTGCCGTTTTGCATCTTCGTTTTACTATTGAAAGCAATGGTGCAGCAAACGGCTCCTTTGACTCTTTGCCAAGTATAACTAGAAAGGAAATTTCTGGATGTGTATTTGTTGGATCAGTGAGTTTATTTATGGCATTTAAATTTTTAGATCTCAATAAATCATTATTTTTTTATTCTTTTTTTATTTATTTATTTTTTTGAGACAGAGTCTCAAGCTGTCGCCCTAGGTAGGGTGCTGTGCACACTCTTGAGCTTAACCGATTCTCTTGCCTCAGCCTCCCAAGTAGCTGGGACTACTATTTTTTTGTTGTTGTTGTTGCAGTTGTCATTGTTGTTTACCTGGCCCAGCGGGGTTCGAGCCCACCAGCCTAGGTGTATGTGGCTGACACCGTAACCATTGTGCTACAGGCACCGAGCCATCACTTGAATTGTTTTTTAAATTTTTGTGATTGGCAAAGACTTTTCTTTTCCTAGAATGTCCAGAAATCCGGTTGTATTCTCCAATTTTTTTAGTACATTTTTTCCTCTGATTGAAATTTATTTGGTATAAGATATGAGGAACAGGGGTCTAGATTTTTTTGAGGTCTAGTTCATTGTCTCAATGTCAGCTATTACATATAAATGATCAGCTTTTAGCATTTTAAAAAAACCTTGAAATTTCACTTGAACAACTCTTAAAAATAAATTTGTATTCAGTAATTATTTATTCAATTTTTTTTCTTACTGCTTTATAATAGTCATAAAAAATTGCAAAATTTGTGCCTTTAAGGATTCCTTTTCCTTTGGAGGTAATGACAGTGGTATCTCCCATTCAAAGTCAAGGCCTTGTATTTCTCTTGCTCTCTTCAGATCAGTAAGAGAATGGAATGACTTTTCTTGGTAAAATTCTGTTTTTATCACTGGCTTTAGATAAGTCTTACTAATTCTTAACTTTTAGGGGAACAACCTAAGGTGTGTACGTTTCTTTGTAAAAATCACATTCTCCTTAATATTCTTGGTTTTGGTCATATCACTAATGCTATGCAGTGAGTTTACTATAGGAGTGTTTAGTATCTCTTTGGAGATTGTGATTGTCTGCAGAAGATGGACTTTATTCTTACTCGTTAGTGTAGATCCTGCCAGTTAACCACATACATGATTTTTGGAATTAGATAACTTATAGTTGTGAAATTGTCCCCATTGCTAATGTTTTGACTTTGGCAAATCATTTTGTTTTTTTCACCTTTAAAACTGGGATGCTTTAGTTAATACCTTTTCATGAACGTTAAATAAGATACATAGAATGTATGATAGACAGGTCCAAAAACGTATGAGCTGAAGAGTGCCTCTTTTATTCACTTTGCCCTGTTACCTGCTTGTGAATTCCTGAGGGTCGTGCTCCCTAACTTAAACTAGATTCTCTTTTATGCTTTTATAGTTGAAATAAAGTCTTTGTTTTCTCCATGATAGTTCTGTGCTGTATTCCTCCCTAATACTTGTCCCTGGTGCCTTTCTGCTTTTTAATCAGCCATATCTAGAAGTCCTTAATTGTAATTTCTTAAAAATTAACTTTTGTGGCTGGTTGTGGTGGTTCACAGCCCACACACAATAATCCTTGCCCTTTGGGAGGCTGAGGTAGGAAGATAGGTTGAGCCTGGGAATTGGAGACCACCTCAAGCAATAACAAGACCCTGTCTCTACCCAAAACAGAAAAATTAGGTGGGTGTGGTGGCATATACCTGTAGTCCCTCATACTTAGGAGGCTGAGGCAGAAGGTTTACTTGAGCCAAAGAATTTGAAGTTGCTCTGAGCTATGATGACACCATAGTACTCTACGCAGAGCAACAGAGTAAAACTCTTGTCTTAAAAAAAATAATAAAAATAGTGAATATACATGCACGTATATATAAAGCTACACACAGAAGAATATTTAGAGTTAAAACTTTTTTTTTTTTTTTTTTTGAGACCGAGCCTCAAGCTGTCACCCTGGGTAGAGTGCTGTGGCATCACAGCTCACAGCAACCTCCAATTCCTGGGCTCAAGCAAGTCTCTTGCCTCTGCCTCCCAAGTAGCTGGGACCACAGGAGCCCGCCACAACGCCTGGCCATTTTTTTTTTTTTTTGGTTGCAGCCATCATTGTTGTTTGACGGGCCCAGGCTGTATTCGAACCCGTCGGCTCAGGTGTACGTGGCTGGCGCCTTAGACTGTTGAGCCACAGGCGCCGAGCCTAGAATTAAAGCTTTTTAAGACATTTTACTGATTAACTGTTAAAGGCTATTCTATAAACTGAAGAAAATGAGGAGAGACATTGAACATGTTCAGGGGCGTTTACTTATTAGGCTTTACTCTTACTTTCCTCAGCCATTAGCAAGCTGGACTTGTGTTTCTTTGCTTTTTCTTTTTTTGAGATAGAGTCTCACTTTATCCCACTGGGCAGAGTACCGCCACGTTATAGCTCACAATAACATAAAACTCTTGAGCCCAAGAGATCTTGTTTGTTTCCCCTGAGACAGTCTCACTATGTCACCCTCAGTAGAGTGCTGTGGCATCACAGCTCACAGCAACCTCCAACTCCTGGGCTTAAGCGATTCTCTTGCCTCAGCCTTCTGAGTAGCTGGGACTACAAGTGCCCACCACAAATCCTGGTGTTTTATTTTATTTTATTTTTTTGAGACAGAGCCTCAAACTGTCGCCTTGGGTAGAGGCTGTGGCATCACAGCTCACAGCAACCTCCAACTCCTGGGCTTAAGTGATTCTTCTGCCTCCTCCTCTCAAGTAGCTGGGACCACAGGTGCCTGCCACAATGCCAGCTATTGTTTGGTTGCAGCTGTCATTGTTGTTTGGCCGGCCCAGGATGGATTTGAACCTGCCAGTGCAGCTGTGTGTGCTGGTGCCTTAGCTGCTTGAGCCCATACGCGTTGAGCCACCCCTTGGCTATTTTTAAAGGATGGGTCTTGCTCTAGCTCAGGCTAGCCTGGAACTCCTGAGTTCAGGACAGTACACCTGGCTTGGCCTCTCAGAGTGCTAGGATTATAGGCATGAGTCACTACGTCAAAAGTAAACCCAGGTCTGGGATGATTGATTTACTGTAACACCTGTGATGATTGTCTTATTAGTAATTCCTTTTATTTTACAGTGTGTTTTTGTTGTTTTGAGACAAGGTCTTATTCTGTTGCCTAGTGGTTTTATCATAGCTCATTGAACCTCAAACTCCTTCTGGGCTCAAGTGATCCTCCTACCTCAGCCTGTGCTGGCACTACAGGTGTGCATCACTGCACCTGGCTACTCTTTGGGTCTCACTTTGTAATTTTACACTGTGCAAATATTTATACTGCAGAGTGATAGCATCTCTTAATAGGAGATATCTTCTGCAGTACATTGACACTCAAAATTTTGCTATCCAAGTACATATTATAGGGGTAACCAGGCTAATGTTCTTTTTTTGTTTTTTTTTGAGACAGAGTCTTACTATGTCACCCTCCATAGAGTGCTGTGGCGTCACAGCTCACAGTAACCTCAAACTCTTGGGCTTAAGCAATTCTCTTGCCTCAGCCTACCAAGTAGCTGGGACTCCGAGAGCCCACCACAACATCTGGCTATTATTTTTGTTGCAGAAATTGTCGTTGTTTAGCAGGCCTACACAGGGCTTAAATCCACCAGCCCTTGGTGTAAGTTGCCTGCGCCCTACACCCTGCTCACTGAGCTATTGGTTTTGGGCCCTAATTCACCAATGTGATGTAAATGTTCCTGATTCTATATTGAAATCAGCCCATAAATGCATTAATGTATACATGACAAAATAAATAAAGCTGTATCTACTAAGGTGATACATCTAGTCTATAATTTCATGGCCAGTTTGAAGAAAATTGTTTTTATTTTAAAAATGTCTTTATATAGTTGGAAAATTAGATTGACTCGACATTAGAAAACCTGGTTGACAGGCAGTGCCTGTGGCTCAGTGAATAGTGCGCCGGCCCCATATACCGAGGGTGGTGGGTTCGAACCCAGCCCCAGCCAAACTGCAACAATAAAACAAAAACTGGGACCACAGGCACCCGCATGGAATTCTCTTGCCTCAGCCTCCCACTGTACTCCCCACTGGGAGGCTGAGACAAGAGAATCACCTGAGCCAAAGAGCTGGAGGTTGCTGTGAGCTGTAATGCCATGGCACTCTACCAAGGGTGACAAAGTGAGACACTCTATCTAAAAGAAAAGAATACCTGATTGAAAAATAATTTTAATCACACTTAATGCCATATTGTAGCACAAATATAACATTGAAAATCTATTTTGATTCTTCAAGATCAAAATACTCAGTAACACTGATTTACCTTTTTCAAAAAAATTTTCTTCGTTTTAGAGACAGCATATAGATTTTTAATGATTACAAAGTCTTTGAAGTTTAATAGGTATAAAATTGCTTTGTGTTTAAGATTTTCAAATTATATATTGTTAAGTTAAATTTATTTTTAAGTTTTGTTAATACATTAAATACTAAGGATGTTATGTTTTCTTATAGGGGATGGTTCCATTTGTATTTGTTGGCACTAAAGAAAGCATCGGAAACGTGCAAGTTCTTTTAGAATACCATATTGCTTACCTAAAGGTTTGTATATGGCTCGTATACTCTGTAGTCCTTATTTTATTGCTACATTTGCCACAAATATACAACATCCACATAGTGAATTTTCTTTCTTTCTTTTCTTTTATTAATTATTGGGGATTCATTGAGGGTACAAGAAACCATGTTACACTGATTGCATTTGTTAGGTAAAGTCCGTCTTACAATCGTGTTTTGCCCCTAAAAGGTGTGACACACACTAAGACCCCACCCCCCTTGCTCCTTCTCTCTCTCTGCTCTTTCTTTCTTTCTTTTTTTTCTTTTTTGAGACAGAGGCTCAGTATGTCATCTTCTGTAGAGGGTCATGGCGTCACAGCCCACAGCAACCTCAAACTTTTTTGGGCTTAAGTGACTCTTGCTTCAACCTCCCAAGTAGCTGAAACTACAGGTGCCTGCTACAATGCCCAACTATTATACACACACACACACACACACACACATTTTTTTTGAGACAGAGCCTCAAGTTTTCACCCTGGATAGAGTGTGGTGACATCACAGCTCACAGCAACCTCCAATTCCTGGGCTCAAGCGAGTCTCCTGCCTCCGCCTCCCAAGTAGCTGGGACTGCAGGCGCCTGCCACATGCCCGGCCATTTTTTGGTCGCAGCCGTCATTGTTGTTTGGCGAGCCCGGGCTGGATTCAAACCCGTCAGCTCAGGTGTACATGGCTGGCGCCTTAGCTCACTGAGCCACAGGCGCCGAGCCCAGCTATTATATTTTTATTCAGTTTCAGATTTGCTATTTTTCTACATAGGAATTTAAAAATAACAATTAACTTTGCCATAGTAAAATGATTGGCCAAATGCGCATTATTTTTCTTGTTCTTTCTGAAATTTGTTTTATTTATTGTTTAAGAAATGGTCTTTTTTTTGTGTGTTCAAGTAATTTGACTTTCATCACTTATATTTTTGTTTATTCTATCCTAGAGTCATTTTGTTTTTACTTTTGTATTTTACATACAAATAGGAAAGCCAGGAGTGATGTTGGGCTTGCTTGATTAACTTCAGTCTTACCTGAATCAGTTGTGTTTGACAATTCTTTTTTAAAATCCATTTTAATTGGCACATAATTATCATATTCATGGAGTACGTAGGGATTTTTCTTTTTTCTTTAATTTTTATTTATTTACTTATTTATTTAGAGACAGTTTTACTTTGTTGCCCTCACTACAGTGCAGTGGCGTCAGAGCTCACAGCAACTTCCAGCTCTTGGGCTTAGGTGACTATCTTGCCTCAGCCTCCCGAGTAGTTGGCACTACAGGTGCTCATCACAACGCCCAGCTATGTTTTTGGTTGCAATTGTCGTTGTTTGGCAGGTCTGGCCTAGGCTTGAACCTGCCACCTTCAGTGTATGTGGCTGGCGCTCTAGCCGCTGAGCTACAGGTGCCGAGCCAATTCATCTTGCTTTTTTAAAAATAGACTTTTCTCAAAGCAATGGATGTGGAGAGAAGGGAACACTTTTTTTTTTTTTTTTTTTGAGACAGTCTCAAGCTGTCACCCGGGGTAGAATGCTATGGCGTTACAGCTCACAACAACGTCCAGCTCTTGGGCTCAGGTGATTCTCTTGCCTTAGCCTTCCTAGTAGCTGGGAATATAGGCACCCGCCACAATGCCCGGCTATTTTTTTGTGTTACAGTTTGGGCAGGGCTGAGCTTGAACCCGCCACCCTCGGTATATGGGGCTGGTGCCCTACACATTGAGCCACAGGTGCTGCCTAGCTGCACTAGTTTCAATTTCTACTGATACTATTTTAAGAGTTCCTCATCTTTTGCCTGCATTTGTAATGTTTTGTCTTTTGGTAATAGACATATGAAGTGGAGTGAGATGATCAGGGTGGTTTTTTTTTTTTTTTTTTTGTTGAGACAGAGCCTCAAGCTGTCGCCCTGGGTAGAGTGTTGTAGCATTACAGCTCACAGCAACCTCCAATTCCTGGACTCAAGCGAGTCTTCTGCATCCGCCTCCCAAGTAGCTGGTACTACAGGTGCCCGCCACAATGCCCGGCCATTTTTGTTTTGGTTGCAGCCGTCATTGTTGTTCGGCGGGCCCAGGCTGGATTCAAACCCTCTGAGCCACAAGTGCCAAGCCAATCATGGTGATTTTGATTGCCTTTCTGTGGTAACTAGTGATGTGAACATTTTTGTTTGTATTTCTTGCCATTTGTACTGTTGTTTTCTAAGAAATGTCTATCAGGTCATTTGTCTTTTTTTGAGGCAGTCTCACTGTATCATCCTTCTAGAGTGCTGTAGCATCATAGTTCATAGCAACCACAAACTCTTGGGCTCAAGCCATCCTCTTGTCTCAGCTTTGGATCACTTGTTTTTTTGCTGTTGAGGTGTTTCAGTTTCCTGTACAGTATATTCTAGATATTAATACCCTGTCAGATGAGTAGTTTAAAAATATTTTCTCCCATTCTGTAAGTTGTTTTTTCACTTGTTGATTACTTTGCTGTGTAGAATCTTTTTAAATGGATATAATCCCATTTATTTCTATTTGCTTTTGTTGAGGTTTTATTTATAAAATCTTTTCCCAGATCAGTTTTCTGAAGTGTTTCCTTCTACTAGTTTTACTATTTCAATTCTAAACATTTCGATCCATTTTTAGTTGATTTTTGTATAGGTTAAGAGGTAAGGGTCTAGTTTCATTCTTCTGCATATGAATGTGCAGTTTTCCCAGCACATTTATTGAAGAGACTATCCTCTCCCCAGTGAATATTCTTGGAGGCTATAAAAATCTGTAGTTTAGTTTCTGGGTTCTCTATTGGTCCATGTGTCTGTTTTTATACCAATACCATGTTGTATTGTTTACTGTAGCTTTGTAGTATATTTGACATCTGGAAGTGTCAGCTTTGTTTTTCTTACTCAGGATTGCTTTGGCTATTCAGGGTCTTTTGTAGTTCCATACACATTTTTGGATATATATTTTTTCTATTTCTGTGAAGAATATCATTGATAGTTTGATAACGATTACGTTGAATCTGTAGATTGCTTTTAGAGATAGTCTTACTTTGTTGCCCTTGGTATAGTGCTGTGGTGTCTCAGCTCACAACCTTCAACTCTTGGGCTTAGGTGATTCTCTTGCCTCAACCTCCAGAATAGCTGGGACTACAGGCTCCCGCTACAATGCCCAGCATTATTTTTTATTGTAATTCTCATTACTGTTTTAGCTGCCTGGGCCGGTTTCAAACCTAGCGCCCTACCCACTGAGCCACAGGTGCCGCCTAGTTAATAGTACTTCTCATGGGTGGTCTTTGTTCTTCATTTTAGCAGTGTTTTCTTTTGTTTTTTTGTTTCTTTAGACAGAGTCTCACTGTGTCGTCCTCAGTAGAGTGCTGTGGTGTCACAGGTCACAGCAACCTCAAACTCTTGGGCTTAGGAAATTCTCTTGTCTCAGCCTCCCAAGTAGCTGGGACTACAGGCGCCCACCACAGTGCCTGGCTATTTTTTTTTATTGTTGTTGCGGTTGTCATTGTTTTAGCTGGCCTGGGCCAGACTGAAACCTGCCAGCCTCTGTGTGTGTGGCTGACACCCTACTCCCTGAGCTATGGATACTGAGTCAGGTATTCATTGAGTTTTTTCTTTTTTTTTTTTTGAGACCGGAGCCTCAAGCTGTCACCCTGGATGGAGTTTCGTGGCATCACAGCTCACAGCAACCTCCAATTCCTGGGCTCAAGCGAGTCTCTTGCCTCTGCCTCCCAAGTAGTTGGGACTACAGGCGCCCGCCACAACGCCCGGCCATTTTTTGGTTGCAGCCGACATTGTTGTTTGGCGGGCCCAGGCTGGATTTGAACCCGCCAGCTCAGGTGTACGTGGCTGGCGCCTTAGCCCGTTGAGCCACAGGCGCTGAGCCTTCATTGACTTATTTTAAAGCTGTTCATTAAACATCCTTTGAATGGGAAGAGTCCGTGTCTTTTTATTTTATTTTTTTATTTTTTTTATTTTTTTGAGACAGATCCTCAAGCTATCACCCTGGATAGAGTGCTGTGGCATCACAGCTCATAGCAACCTCCAATTCCTGGGCTCAAGCGAGTCTCTTGCTTCTGCCTCCCAAGTAGCTGGGACTACAGGCGCCTGCCACAATGCCTGACTGTTTTTTGGTTGCAGCCATCATTGTTGTTTTTGTTTGGCGGGTCTAGGCTGGATTAGAACCTGCCAGCTCAGGTGTGCGTGGCTAGTGTCTTAGCCCGTTGAGCCACAGGTGCCGAGCCTTTTTATTTTTATTTTTTAAGAGAGTGTCACTTTGTTGCCCTTGGTAGAGTGCTGTGGCATCACAGCTCACAGCAACCTCCAGCTCTTGGGCTTAGGCGATTCTCTTGCCTCAGCCTCCTGAGTAGCTGGGACCACAGGTGACCGCCATAATGCCCACCTATTTTTTTTGTTGCAGTTTGGCTGGGGCTGGGTTCAAACCCACCACCCTCTGTATTTGAGGCTGGCGTGCTGCTCACTGAGCCACAGGCGCCACCCAGAGTCCATGTCTTTTTATATATTGTATGCATTCAGCAGCATGGTTGACACACCTAGGTCATCTAATAAATGTTAAATTGAATCAGCAGATACCCTTGTAAGTTATGCTTTACTAGGAACACAATTCTCCTTTATCAAATGATTTTAGACTTTAGGAAGACAAAAGGTTACACATAAGAAAACTGAATCTTTTTTTGTTTTGCTTGTAGGAAGTAGAGCAGCTAAGAATGGAACGCCTACAGATTGATGAGCAGCTACGACAGATTGGTATGGGTTTCAGACCTTCTTCCACCAGAGGGCCTGAAAAAGAGAAAGGATATGCCACTGATGAAAGTACCGTCTCTTCTGTACAAGGTTCTAGGTCTTATAGTGGAAGAGGCAGAGGTCGTCGGGGCCCTAATTACACCTCCGGTTATGGTAAAAAAAAAATTTTTTTTTTTTTTTTTTTTTTTGTTAGTAGTAGTATTACGTAAAGTTTAGGTGCTCCAACACATTTTGCTCTTAATTAGTTCATCACTCGGAGGGTAGGAGGTAGTTCTAAGTTCTTAATAGTATTAATGGCATATTTTATATTAATCACAGTACAATTATATAATGAAATAAAGCATGTTTTTTATTTTATTTTTTTTATTATTATTTTTTTTTTGAGACAGAGCCTCAAGCTGTCACCCTGGATAGAGTCCTGTGGCATCACAGCTCACAGCAACCTCCAATTCCTGGGCTCAAGTGAGTCTCCTGCTTCTGCCTCCCAAGTAGCTGGGACTACAGGCGCCTGCCACAACGCCCGGCCATTTTTTGGTTGCAGCCGACATTGTTGTTTGGCGGGCCCAGGCTGGATTCGAACCCGCCAGCTCAGGTGTACGTGGCTGGCGCCTTAGCCCGTTGAGCCACAGGCGCTGAGCCTAAAGCATGTTTTTAAATTGGTAATTCATAATCATGTTCTTTTTTTTTCTTTTTGAGACAGAGTCTCACTGTGTTGCTCTCAGTAGAGTGCTGTTGCATCATAGCTCACAGCAACCTCAAACTGTTGGGCTTAAATGATGGTCGTGGCTCAGCCTCGCAAGTAGCTGGGGCTGTAGGTGCCGGCCACAATGCCCGGCTTTTTTTTGTTGCAGTTGTCAGTGTTGTTTAGCAGGCTGTGGCCAGGTTGGAACCTACCTGCCTCTGTGTATGTGGCCATTGCCCTAACCACTGAGCTACAGGTGCTGAGCTTAATCATGTTTATTCTAGATACTTTCAAAAACAAGTTTCATATGTATTTATTCTTTTTTTTTTTTTTGAGACAGAGCGTCAAACTGTCACCCTGAATAGAGTGCTGTGGCATCACAGCTCACAGCGACCTCCAATTCCTGGGCTTGAGCGAATCTCTTACCTCCTCCTCCCAAGTAGCTGAGACTACAGGCGTCCACCACAACGCCCAGCCATTTTTTGGTTGCAGCCGTCATTGTTGTTTGGCGGGCTCGGGCTGAATTCGAACCCGCCAGGTCAGGTGTACGTGGCTGGCGCCTTAGCCTGTTGAGCCACAGGCGCCGAGCCCGTATGTATTTATTCTAACATTTCTCTGGCACAGTTTCTATATTTCCCAGTAAAAAAACAGTAATTGTGGTGATACTGCTGGAAATTTCTTTCATCCACTCTCCTAAGAAAAGTAAAAATGAAAAACTCACTGTGCCAAGATTAAATATACCACATTTTTACTGGCTTTTAAAATAATACTTTATTGACTCATTCGGCAGATTTGAGTTTATTAACATCCCATATTAGGAAGTGCTTGGTATATAATAACAGCATATCACTAAAATTAGGGCTTTAAAAGACAGAACATAAACCATTTTTAAATGAATTGTTTTCTAAAATATATTTCACTGTGAGGATTTCCCAGGTATAGAAAGGGGCCAGTGTAGTAATAATAGCCAACAGTTGTCTAATCCTAAATTCTCCCTTCTTCTTCAGCTTTGGAGTTGTTCCACTTTTCTACATTTGGACTTGGACTTTAACAGTGACCTGAGTTTTGTTTTTTTCTCTCCCTCCTTTTCTTCCTTTCTCTTCTATTTTCCTTCTCTGTCTTCTCCACTCTCCTGGGGAAATATTTCATAAACCTTTTCCAAAATGTAAGCATTGAAAGGAAGTAGAAATGAGCGTGTGATTCCAGTGTGCAGATTCCAGGTTCATATTTCATGCTTGATTGAAGAGTTGTCTAGTGATGCCAGAGTCACAGTAAACGTAATACTGTCTCTCATTTCTTGAAGCTTAAGTATCCCTTCCCTTTAATATCCTATCTTTGTGCTCTTATTTATTTATTTATTTTTTTGAGACAGAGCCTCAAGCTGTCACCCTGGATAGAATGCTGTGGCATCACAGCTCACAGCAACCTCCAATTCCTGGGCTCAAGCGAGTCTCCTGCCTCCGCCTCCCAAGTAGCTGGGACCTCAGGCGCCTGCCACAACGCCCGGCCATTTTTTGGTTGCAGCCGTCATTGTTGTTTGGCGGGCCGGGGCTGGATTCGAACCCACCAGCTCAGGTGTACGTGGCTGGCGCCTTAGCCTGTTGAGCCACAGGCGCAGAGCCTGTGATTTTTTTTTTTTTAAAGCAGTTTACTGCGATGAAAGTTTCTGTATTTGAGATATAAGGCTCAAGGAGAGTAAAACAGTCAACGGATGCAGTCTGTTTTTAAGTTTCCAGAGAAAGGAAGGTGAGTTTCCACTGCATTTTCTCCTGGCTTCCAAATGGTGTCAGATGAGCATTCCAGAGCTCAACCCGGACAGCCATCTAACTCAGGAAAGTGATTAAAAGTTAACTCACGGAGTATCAGGGTACAGGGCAGACCAGGTGGGAGCGAGAGAGACGCCTCTAGCTTTAAGACGACTTTGTTTTTTACAAAGGAGGCGAAGCAACCACCGGGCGCAAAGAAAAGGGAACGAGTTTGAAAGCCCGAGCACACTCCAGGCGCACGGAGGACGCCCCAGGCCGGCTGGCCCACCCTGGGGGGGGGTACTTCTCTTGGGAACACCTACCTGGCAGCCCTGGACCGGAAAGAGAAGGAGGAGGAGGGGGGGAGGGGCGCCGGCAGGCCCCGCCCCCGGGCTCGCCCCGCCACGATTATAGCGAATGACTCAGGGCGGAGCTCCGCATCCAACCCGCGGCCGCCGCCAACTTCTCTGGTTGGGACCAGAAGTTTCTAGCCGGCCAGTTGCTGCCTCTCTATCTCCTCCTTCCCCTTTGGCAGCGAGGAGGCTATTTCCAGACACTTCCAGCCCTCTCCGGCCACGTCACCCCCTCCTTTAATTCATAAAGGTGCCCGGCGCCGGCTTCCCGGACACGTCGGCGGCGCGCAGGGCTCTGGCTCGGGCGGCGGAGAGGTGCCCGCGGCGGCCCGGAGAGTGACTCGGCGCCCGGAGGCCCGCGGCCCTGCAGCTCCGCACCCCCCGCCCCGCCGCTCCAGGCCGACCCCGACCCAGCATGAGCGCTGCCACCCACTCACCCATGGTGCAGATGGCGTCTGGCAAGGCCGCCGGCGACCGCGACCCCCTGCCCCCCGGCTGGGAGATCAAGATTGACCCGCAGACCGGCTGGCCCTTCTTCGTGGACCACAACAGCCGCACCACGACGTGGAACGACCCGCGCGTGCCCCCCGAGGGCCCCAAGGTGAGGAGGGCTTGCGGGCCCCACCTCGACGGCGGGCGGGGAGCAGGCCTGGGCGGCCGGACTGGGCCGGGCTGGGGTCACGTGGGGCCTGGGTCCCCGGGCGTCGGCGGAGTCGCCCCCGACCGACCCTGGGTCCTGCTCCGCCTGACACACGGGGGGGATGGGCAGGCAGTCGTTCCCGAGTGCCCGGACGTCTCTCCCCCCCGACCCGCCCTTGACAGGCGTCGGACTGAAAGAACGCGCCCGGGGAGTGTAACACGCGCGGTGACTCCGGGTTCCGTCCACTGGCTCGACGCGGGGTCGGGGACGGGAACTGGCCCCCAGCTGCCGGCTCGGACGGGGGAGGCGGGCCTGGTCAGCCCCGGAGGCCCCCGGGGCCCGGCCTCGCCGCGGCCTCTGCCGCCCTCTTGGCGACCTGGCCGGAGTTCCTGGACCCACGGGCTGACCGCTCCGCGCGGACACTATGGCGCTCTTCGCATGCGGGGGTCTTTGGGAATGTTTACTATCTCTGCAAGTTTGTTGGGGGGACTTTGCTGTCCTGTCTCAAACATAGAGTGAGTGACTCAGGAGGGGGGATGTAAAAACATTTTTTCGTTATGTATTTGAAATTAACATTGTGTTATTGTTTGAAACTGCTTTCAGTATAACTTGTAAAATAAAGAATGCTTTCTCCTAGTTTCAAAACTAGGAATGATTTTCATAGTTGTCCATTGCCTTTCACTTGAGAGAATGATATATATATATAAAATATATATGTGTAATATATACATCATGTATATTATACATATATCAATCATAACGGCGTAAGTTTCTTTCCTTGTTAATGGTATTAACATACTTAGGATTTCCAGTTCACAAATGGCTGGGTAGCCATACAGTTGTGAATACAGAAGTATGCCTCATTTACATATACACGAGGATATATGCTTCTTAACACTCAAGAGTTTGAAAATTTGTAAATAAGAGTTTAGAATGAATCTTAATTAAAAAAAAATCATTAACAATACTATTGCAATTTTACATAAATTTGGGGTTTTTCAAAATGAGTCTAGAAAAATAAATATTTAAAGAGTAACTGTGTGGGCAAAATATTAAATGCAGTAAAGAGCTGGTAAATTATTTTGAAGATTAGAAACTCATTAAGTTAAAAATGCTTTATAAATCATTGTTTTAGAAGAAAGACCTGTATTATCCCCATTCTTTATTTTTATTTTTTATTTTTTTTTGAGACAATCTCACTATGTCATCCTCGGGGGAGTGCTATGGTGTCACAGCTCACAGCAAACCTCAGACTCTTGGGCTTAAGTGATTCTGTTGCCCCAGCCTCCCAAGTAGCTGGAACTATAGGCGCCTGCCACAATGCCCAGAGATTTTTTTGTTGTTATAGTAGTTGTCATGGTGGTTTAGGTAGGCCTAGGCAGAGTTTGAATATGCCAGCTCTGGTGTATGTGGCCTTTGCCCTAACCACTGAGCTCTCGGTACTGAACCCCCTCTTTCATTTTTGTGTACTTTTTTTTTCTTAAAAATATTTCTAAAACTCAAGTGCCCAAAAGTGAAATATTGTACATTCAGCAATTTACATTTATAGGAAATTAATTTTATATTCCTTAAAATCAGTACAAGAGGCTATAGTTTGCTTGGATGGGCACAATTATACGTATACACCTTTTTGTATTCAGTGACTTCCATTATTGGGTGAAACTTAAGCTGGTTTCAAACCATCCTTACCACAGTCTGCATGGATTGTAGATGATCATTAGTGTGATATCTAGCAATTATTTTGAGGCCCTCTTTGTAAACCTTGAAGGTCTTATAACGCAGGGACAGACAGAATGTGCTGTCACCTTTTGTTGTGAGCGAAGATCAAGTTTGAACATAAACATTACTAGCACTTTGTTTTCAACATGAAACTTACCCAGGCAAGTTGGGATCTTTCTGTACCCATCAGGTAGATGGGTTAGGCTGTGGTTTCATAAACCTTATTAAAGGGAAAAAAAACAGGTTGAGTTACTAATGTTCTCAATAAACAAAGTAGCAAATACTAAATCAAAAGTCCCACGCTGGAAAAGTTGATTTGAAAAATGTAACAGTCAACGTTTTAAAGTTGGAGGACTTTTAGTTCAGCTTCTTTTTCTCCTTTTTTTAGAGATAGGGTCTTTGTAGCCCAAAGGGGAGTGCAGTGGTGCATGTGCCTCAAACTCCTGGGCTCAAGATCTTTCTCCCTCAGCCTCAGAAGTATCTGAGGCTACAGATGCACACCACCATGCCTAGCTACTGTTTAAATTTTCGTGGCGGGGAGGTTATCTTGCTATTTTGCCCAGGCTGGTCTTAAATTCCTAGGCTGAAGTGATTCTCTTGCCTCAGCCTTTCAAAGGGCTAGGGTTACAGGAGCGAGAGCCACTGTATGAGGCCAGTCTCTCTTTATTTTCTGATAAAGAAACTGAGAGAGTTCAAGTGTGTTTCTGAAGGTCACCCAGCTAATATCAATGGCAAGGAGGGAGCTAATACAAGGCAAGTCCTAGTAAGAGGCAGTTTACCTGTTGAGAAGTTAAAAGTGGCTTGAATATTCTCTGAAACTGACACATGCAGGTTGGAATACTTGATTATCTCTGCGTCCTTGCATCCACCAAGTTATTGGGTCATTGACCTCTCTGCTGTGGTTGCTTAGATTTTTGATGACTAGATGTGATCAAGTCAAGAAAAGAGTTCTATTTACTAGATAACTACTTGGGATTTATCAGCTTGACACAAAAACATAAGGAGAAAATTAACTTCTTTGCCTTCAACCTGTGCTTCGATGATACACGCCGAATACCTGGGTGATTAATTAAGTTTCACTTACATGAATTACATCTGTCTCCAGACTTAATACAGTGAAAAATTCTGCAATACTATTTTATTTTAGAAGTTGGTTTATTGAGGTTTGATGAGGAAAGGGCCCTGGCATAAAACAAAGGACCATTTTGGAGGAGCTGAGCTGAGGTCCTTGGAAGCAGCCTACCCTTCAAAGAGGAAATGCTGTCCACTCTGGAAAGAGTTGTTCACTGAGCACGAAAACAAGAGAAAGCTCTCTTTGGGGAGGATTAGCTCAGAATGTTTAGTATGTAACTGTATTAGTAAATAAGTGGCTTTTGTGAAAAGGAGAAAAGACTAGAACTTTGTGTTTGATTCAGTCTTCCACTCTGTTGTTCTTCCCTTTCCCCCCCAAGTGGTTAGAGCAGTCTCCTCATCCACCTTTTTTTCTTTGCAGGGTGGGAGGGCAAGTGAAATCAAACGTCTTGCAGTCATTGCAGAGGCCATTCTAAGCAGCTGGGTCTCCCCACTTGCAGTATTGCTGGATTTGATTTTCTGCACTGTCCACTCCCCACTAATCCGGCAAGTTTATACCAGTCCAGGCCCCTTCCTTGCAGAGGCTGACATTCACTTTGGAGTCAGGAGATGCACAGTTCTGGTTCAGCGTCTCCTCCCTGAGTAGACAGAGGCAGATCCTCTGGAGTACTGTTCTCTGGCAAAGCTCCCTTCGTGGAGCAGGGCAGTTCTAGCTCTGTTGTGCATTTGGGAGGTCACCAGCCTCCCTAGGCAAGCACTTTAACAACACAGATTGAGGCTGTGTTGCGCTCCCACCCCCACATTAAATATGAATTGCTCAGGGTAGGATCCAGAAATCCCCAAGTCCAAAACTGGTGGTTCTGATTCTGCCAGACTGGCATTCAGCCACACATGACCTGTGATCCCATCCTGGGGAGGGACACTGCAGCTTAGCCTACATGTAGGCCCTGGAATCAGTGGGAGAGGTGCCTGCTTAACGTCTAACCTGTAGAGCCATTAGCCCCGCTTCTGTTTTCCTTCTTAGGGAAACTCCCTGCCTGGCTTCTGGAGGTGTGAATGTGGGGGTGACGTGGGGAGGGAGTGGGTCTGGCAGGGTGGCAGGACGAGAGTTGGGGAGGTAGTCAGGTTCAGACAGTCCCCAGATTCTCCCCTACCCCAGGAAGAAGCAAGCCACAGCCATTCTTTCTGCCTTGCAGAATCTCATCATAATAATTTGACAGGTTATACTTACGCACTGTGAGCGGAAGGTAGAAACAGCCTTTCTCAGAAAATTGGAAATGTTTTGAGTTACGATGAAGTAGAGAGACTCATTTATTCTGCTTCAGGTTCACCAGAGCCTCCTGAATTTTCTTAAAGATGAGATCATTTTGCTCCTTCCAGATCGATTGCAAGCTGCTGTACCTCTTAGCTGCCTCAGAGCACAATCCGGAAATGAGTGGGCATTCTGTCCTTCGAATTTCCAGCGAGTTGCATTAATGGCTGAGCAAGTTCCTTTGCAACTGGGTGAACAGTGATTTGTGTGTGGAGGGGTGAGGGGAAGGCAGACAAGGAACACGCCGGAGCCTTAGGAGTCCAGCTCATCCAGGCCTTTATTTTCTCCTCTAAAGAAGAGCCTGTGTCTGGTGCATACAAGCTCCGACAACATCTCTGAGTACCTAATTTGTCCCCTGTTTTGTAGAGCAGATTTGCCCTTTCTTAGTGTAGAGTCTGTACACAGGAACTGTGGCGGTGTTTGACGTTAGCCAGGGCTGGGGAGGCTTAGCTGTTGGATGCTATCGGGGCTGGTTGTGAGTCAGAAAGCTTCATACCACCCGTGGGGCTTGATTAGCTCCGTCCTTGTTTCTGGAATGACACACAGTTGCCTTATATAAACCACTCTACGTGTTTATTACTTTTAATTGACATTTAAAAGTGATGTTCTGATGCTTATCGTTCAAAATAGGAAGCCATACCTAATCTACGCCTACTCTTTTCTCTAAGATGTGCTGTTTTAATGTTGCTCTTAAATATGTAAGAGACCTTACCTTGAAAAACTGGGAGCTGAAGACAAAGGCCTTGCTTATTAGGAAGCTCTGGGGCCCTCTGAGACTCTCTGGAATTGCCAAACGCTGTCACTCTTGTCACTCTTGACTGTTACTCTGGCTGCTCCGGTCGTGAATGAAGCCCACACCTCTGCTTTCGCTTCAAAACAGAGACTCACGGCTGGACTCATTTTGCAGGTGTAGGAGTTGATCTCTGTCCCTCATGCGGCATTTAAGATACCATGTGAGATATTTGTTGTTAGTAAGTCTTCACATATGTCTAGGAGGCTGTCTTTGGGACGTTGGCAGCTTTTTAGGAGGCCGGGCAGCTTACAAAAGCTTCATCAGAATTTCTTTGGGAAGGAATACGTGTAATTTTTTGTCTGTCAACATATTTGTATGTATGTGTCAGATATGCGTAGGTGCATTTACAAACTGTATCTCTTTAAATTCTCTTTAAACTCTCTTTAACTTTCTCTGAGATAGAAACTTTTTTTTTTTTGAGACAGAGCCTCAAGGGATCACCTTTGGTAGAGCGCTGTGGCATCCCAGCTCACAGCAACCTCAGACTCCCAAGTAGCTGGGACTACAGGCGCCTGCCACAACCCCCCGGCTATTTTTTTTGGTTGTAGTCATCTTTGTTTGGCGGGCCCAGGCTGGATTTGAACCTGCCAGCTCTGGTGTATGTGGCTGGTGCCTTAGCCGCTTGAACTACAGGTGCCGAGCCTGAGATAGAAAGTATCAAGTGTGTCTAATAAAGCAGACTTGGAGAGGCGGGTGCCTGGCCTATGGTGAAACGGCTTCTGTGGCTTTAACCCCACCTGGATTCCTGAAGAGGGATGACAGGCAGACTTGCTCTCAGCAGGCCTGGCCATGTCACCCTCAGTCCTAGGTAGTAAATGGCACTGAGTATGTTTTATACAGTTATTCAGAAGTTTTGGCCCATTACCTGAGCCTGGTTCTGAATTTAGGAGGTGGGCCCAGTGTGCGCTCACTCATTCATCCCATTTGAAGTGTACCTAGAGCTGGCAGGCTGCAAGTCAAGGTTAACTGCTGTGTAGAGGACGATTCTGCCCCTGCTCTTCTCCATGTTACTTTCATTTGATTCTTTTTTCGAAGTTCAGCACTTTTCCTGCTTTGCTTTGGGGTCTCACCCCTTTGGGGAGCTCTAGAGGTAGAGTCTGTCTCAACTCTTTGCCTCGGTTCAGAAAAAATTGAGTAAATGACTCTGTGAAGAAGGGCAAAATATGAGCCTGGGCCCCAGAGTGTAGTAAAAAGCTGGTGAAAGAAAAGCTGCCTTTCCAGGCATGGTGGCTCTCACCTGTAATCTCAGCACTTTGGGAGGCTGAGGCAGGAGGATCACTTGAGGCCTGGAGTTTGAGACCAGCCTGGGCAACATAATGAGACCCTGTTTCTACAAAAAACAGAAAAATCAGCTGAGGGTGATGGCATGTGCCTCTAGTCCCACCTACTTGGGAGACTGAAGCAGGAGGATCATTAATCCCAGCCCAGAGGTTTGAGGCTGCCATGAGCTATGATGATGTCACTGCACTCTAGCCCAGGTGACATAGTAAGATCCTGTCTCAAAAAAATAAAAGAAAGACACGCCACCTATAATGAGTGTGGATGGATGTGTGTCACAGAAAGCCTTCTGTTGGTTTCTAAGACTGTGGTGGTGTCCTGGGCTCCCAAACGTCCCCCAGAGGCCTTTTCACTTTCCATATGGCCTCATCTGCATAAAGGACTTAGTATCGACTCCCTAAGTTCATCTTTATGGGTCTGGAGAAGCTCTTTATTGTTCCCACCAGTGACGCAGCATCTTCGAGCAGGCTGGGAGCTGGCAGCAGCCAGACACTGCTGATCTGTAGCTGCACAGAGACCAGCCCCCAGCCCTGGGAGAGGAGCCTCTTGAAAGACATTTTTCTCATGTGGCAGGCAGAAAGATCAGACACTGTGTATGGGAAGCCTCTTATTCACTCTCAATTCAGAAAAGCCTGGAATCTCAGATTGCTCACTGCCTGCGTCAGGGGCATGTAAACGACTCTGCTACCTAAGAGCCCCTAGTGAGCTGAGGTGAGACTTTACCCTGGAACTTTCTTAGCATCCTATTAGAGGACACACATTTCCTATCTCCTGATAATTTCCTCGATGTTCATTTATGTATTTTGTCAGTTATTTAAAACATTTTCCTTTGAGAATGAATAAATGAATGGTTTAAAAATTTGAACAGTGGGAGGATAGGAAACCAGTGGCATGTGCAGAAGGAAAGACAGAAAAGACAGCCACTTCACTGAGCCTTCCAGGTCAGCCCCGCAGACTTGCAGCTCTGCTTGGGGCCGGCTCTCCTGTGTGACTTGAACAGGGTCTTCTGACATGAGCCCCATGCTGGGTGTGGGTGCAGTCTCGGGGCTGTGGTGACTCAGATCAGAGCTGATGCCCTCACTCTCGCTTGCCCTGCCTTGGCTGGGCCGATGACTCAGCACGGAACGCTGGCTCCCTGACCCAGAGCACACTTGAACTGAATGTTCCAGGTCTGAGCCTCAGCCCTGCTTGGCTGGGCGAAATGAAATTGCTTTCTCTCCTGCTACAGTTTACCCCAGGATGATGAAGGTTGTCATTCAGTGTCTAGGCATGATAGGAATAGCAAGAAGGTTAACATGCCTGGCCTGGTCGTCAGACAAACCTGGGGTCCAGAGAGCGTAGGTAAGTCACTGACACCTCCTCCTGCCCCCCGAGCCCCAGTCTGCCCTCCTGTGAAATGGGCACAGCAACATTCCTGTCCAGCAGGGCTGAGAGAATCAGGAGATGGTGGGAAGTGATCAGTCCAGAGCCTGAGCTGATGCCCTGGGCAGCCCCTGGAAACACTGACTGCTGTGGAATGGAAAGGTGATGGCTGAGTGTTTGGCTTCCTCACACAGCAGACCCTTAGGGCTGTGCCTGGACCTTGCGGCTCTCAGATAGGTCCGAAGCTTTGTTGCTTAGAAGGTTGGTCTCCTCTTGTCTCCCTTGTATCAAGTTTAACTGACTCCCACCAACCAGTGTCCAAATGGCTCTCAGAAGCCCTCCCTGGGCCTTCCTGTGCCCCTGGTGAGCACGATAGTGCAGTGTATAGGTGGGATAGTACCACACAGGTCAGATGACAGCTGCCCTCTGCCCCCTGCTCCCCCAGGACGGCAGGGGGATTGTTTCCTGTGCTGTGCTGTGTGGAGTGCTGGGGGTCTCTCTCAGCCGTGGCTATGCAGCCCATACAGTAAGCCAGCAGGGCTTCAGTGCCCCGTCTGTGTTGTGGGGAAGCCAGGCTGCTTTCAGGAGGGGCAGGTCACCTGCACAGCTGTTCTGGACCCAGCTCTGAGGGTTGTTGTAAATGTTACCACAGATGGAAGGAGAGGAGAGGGATTTTCCAATTGCCACTGCCCCCTTCAGGGGATATGGTTGTGGGAGAAATGCTTTGACTTTGACAAACTGTTTAGGCGGGGAGGGGAGTCTCCCTCCAGGAATCTCCCTCATAGGTCTCACAATTATTCAGAGACGGTCCCCTTGCCCGAGCTACAGAAGATGATGGAGGTGTTTTTCTTTTAGAAAATTAAATTTGTTCACAATGCATATCTATTGCTGCCCTACATGTTGACACCTAACAAATGTATTAGTGGTGGGTGTATAGCAGGTGGAATAGCCAAGTGGTTGGCCCAGCATTTTCACTCTTTTTTTTTTTTTTTTAACTTTTTGAGACAGAGTCTCACTGTATCACCCTCAGTAGAGTGTCATGGCATCATAGCTCACAGCAACTTCAATCTCTTGAGCTTAAGCGATTCTCTTGCCTCAGCCTCCTGAGCTGCTGGGACCACAGGTGCCCGCCACAATGCCTGGCTATTTTTGTTGCTGTTGTTGTTGTTGTTGCAGTTGTCATTGTTTAGCAGGCCTGGGCTGGCCTCGAACCCGCCAGCCTTGGTGTATGTGGCCGGCACCCTGCTCACTGAGCTATAGGCACCGCCTCATTTTCCTCTTAGTATGAGACAGATCCTTAGAAATATACCAAAAGAGGAGAGGCTCTTTTCCTGGTCCCATCTAAATTCAGACAGAGTTTGCTTCCTGCTATGGAAATTTCAGGTACTTTTCCATCTGTGATTTGTGGTTTTGGATTGATTGAAGCAGGTGGCTCTGCTTTTCCCCCCCTTTTTCCTTTTCTGAAGTGGAGGCAGGTCGTTTCTGATTTGCCCTGAAGCTTCTGCCTGTGCACTCACTTCTGGTGTGACCTTGGCCCACATCCCAGGCCATCTCTGCTACATGGAATCCTTGAGGAAGGCTGCTGGGGTGGGGCCTGTGAGGAGGCTGGATACTGACTAAGTCCCTAGCAGGGGAAATAGCCAGCAGCTGGGGATGGGGCCTGGCCTGAGGACCGCCTGCATGTCCCTGGAGGATGCTGAGGAGACACCAGCAGGTGCTCTGCTGCCTGGCAGGTCCTGCACCTCAGCCTGGCCTGGTTGTTCTCCCATAGGTCTCAGGGGAATGTGTGTAAGGAGCCACAATCGGTGCAGCTGGGTGCTGCTTCTCAGCAGTGAGGTTGTTTGTGTGAAGGTCCCTTCCCCAGAGCAGCTGATGAGCCTGTTGGAGGGAGAGGGCAGTTAGGGGCTCAGTTCCCGGAGTTGCCGTAGGCTGCGTTTGCTTCCACGTTGTGAAATGTTAGGTATAGTCCTAGCAGAGAAACTGGCATCTTTGTTAACTAATGCTCTTAAGACTCTCAGATAAAGGGGCATTAACTCTAACCAGCTTATTAGCGAGTTGGTGAGAACCACTGAAGAATTAGGCTTTGTAAACAATAAGCCCAACCAACTGATCCAGAAAAGCTGGGTCCATTAGTAACTATTTATGGAATGAAGGCCTGTGATTGTCTACAGCACGGAGCAGCTTGAAGTTCATAGAGACTCATGTCTTTTTTTTTTTTATTTTTTTTGAGACTCATGTCTTATTTCGCTTAAATCTTGAGAAATGCTTGGGATGTATGGGGATTTTACAGGTGGGGAAGCTGAGTCTTAATAGCAGGAGTCCTGTGGGAGGCCACACAACTGCTGAGTAGCAAGGCAGGATTGGAGCCCAGGGTGGCCAAAGACCAGGGCTCATGCTGGTTTGTCCCTGTTTGGACATAACTGTAAAGAGAAGCAGTATTCGTTCTATCTTACGAAAATGTTTCCTCCAGTTGAAACACATAAGGACATCCATCTCATTAATTGTAGGATAAAATGTCTGTATTTTAATAACAGGTGTGTTAGACAAAGCCTCCACTAACCTGTGACTTGTGATTGTTTACGGAGTTTGTGGTTAGCACAGACTTCTTACCAGAGATTTCAGGACAAAACTTAACTCCTTGGATGTGCTATAAATGGACTTTGGTGGAATGTGGACTTAGTTTTCAGAATTTGCCCGACTCTATTATGAGCCCTAAACAGTGCTAGAGGTGGTGGGAGAGACACTATATCACAATCCCCTGGGAACTGAAGGAATTGTGGCTTTGGCTGTAGGGATACAAATGGCTAATAATGCCTGTTATAGCCAGCACAAAGTTTTGGTAGGGTGTTGAAGCTCAGTCTATTGCACTTCAGAGGAAAGCTTGTTTAGTTTGTTTCCTACCTGATAGAGCTGAACCAACCCACCTATTGTTGGTCAGAGTCCTGGCCATATGTGAATTCCAAGAACCTATTTCCCTCCATCTTTGTTCTTTGTTTTAGACATTTTCAAGTGGTGTCAGTAAAACTCAACCCGACCCATGTGAAGGATCTTCTGGCCTAAAAACCCAGTTAATAGAATCTCTGTCCTACTTAATTAAGACTCCAGGGCTGTCAAGTCGAAGGGAAGGGCTACAGGACAGCCCTCAGAGTTGCCATTGTTACTCCTACTCTTAATTCAGGCCAAAATGAAGGGAACTGTGATTTGTAGGTGTTGAGCCCACTTTTCAGAGAGCACTGTGCCATTGAGCCAAGATTGGGGGAGGCCACAGGGGACTGTACAGGGGACCAGTTGAGGGTACGTCAAGGCACACCTGTGAATGTGGGTGTGCCCTGCATATATCTAGCTAGGCAGATACCTAGCAGGTACCCTGTTCTTAAAGCAAGGCGGATTGGGGGTGAAGGTCAGCAGCTTCCTCCTCTTCACTTGGGTCATGACATTTGGGGTACTTTGAATTCCCACAATTTCTGATAGCATTTGAGTGCTGTTCAAAAGTGGTCATTTTTAGATTTCTGTGACATTAACTTTTCCTTGTTTGGGGGCTTTGTGTCGATGTTTAGAGCTAGATGGGACCTTGGAAATCAGACCATGAAGAATGTTGAAGCTGGAAGAAAGTTTCAGTCACTATTTCTCAGTGCAGGCCTGTGGGCTTGATCACACACCTGCTGAATTAGGCTTCGGGCTTACAGTCTGTCCTTTTGTTGATTTCCTGGATGCCCTGACACACCCCTTAGAACTTGAGAAGCACTGCTTTGTAGACTATTTTGGGGCCTCCCTTCATTTTACAGGTCTAGGGAATGCCAGCTACTTGTATAACACACGTATTTAGGGATGGAGCCAGCATTAGGACCAGTTGCAGCCTCTTCCTAGGTCTCCTGGTGGTCCCCGTGGTGCCCATGTCGCTGTTAAAAATGAATTGCACAGTTTAGACGTACTTTTGAGCAAACAAGGCCAACAGCTCACCAAAGCTTAGAACCTGACCCCAGGTTTTCTCATAATAATAATAATATATATGTTTGAATAGGGCAAATTTTACATCATCTGGGGTGATTTTGTTTGGTCCTGTCATGGAGTTGCTTAGTATCCTGATTGCAACTCAGAGGATTTTAATGCAGTGCACAAACAAAGGAGGAAGAATAAACCAATTCATTTCTAAATTAATGCAGTGAGATAAGCAGTTATAGTCAGAACTCAGCCCTTGGGCTCTAATTTCCTAATTGGATTTTGTATAATATATATTCCTGATGCCTTTACCCACAGATAAGGATAATGAGCTGAGCTGCAGCTGGCTGTGATTAGGTGGCAGCAATGATCTGCTTGGTTACCCTGACTGTGACCTATTCCTGTCATAGTGCTGCCCTCCGTCCCCGAGGGAGCAGATTCCCAGGTTCCCATTGAAGTCACTGTGAGGCACATAGTCAGTCTTATCTCAAAGATGCTCGTGTAGCCAAGCGTCTGGACTTGGGATTGAACTTGAGAATGCTTTATGGACCAAATTCCAGGGGAATTATAAATACTAAACTTTTTTTTTGCTTTTACTTTTTTCATTTAAAAAAAATCTTAAGCCTAGGCACAGTAGCTCACGCCTATAATCCTAGCACTCTGGGAGGCTGAGGTGGATGGATTGCTTGAGCTCAGGAGTTTGAGACCAGCCTGAGCAAGAGCTAAACCCCATCTCTACTAAAAATAGAAAAACTAGCTGGGTGTCTGGGGGACACCTGTAGTCCTAACTACTTGGGAGGCTGAGGCAAGAGGATCGCTGGAGGCCAGGAGAATGAGGTTGCTGTGAGCTATGATGATGCCTCGGCACTCTAGCCTGGAGCAGCAGAGTGAGATTCTTGTCTCAAAAAAAAATTAAGTTTAAAAAATTTTTCTGAAGTCTTTTTTTTGTATTAGATTGTGGTGAAAATAACTTAGAAGAGAGAAAGGGCAGTTTAAGTCTTCTAAACGGTGCTTTTTACTTAGTGGAAACAGGTGCGGATCATGACTCTAGTGACAGTGGAGTAGGAACATGAGAAGGTGGCACCATCATGCTCGTGGGAGTTTAATTTTTTTGGTTTAAATTATTCATTCATATAAACATGTTTAATCACTTGTTTGGCAAAATTCATGGTTTTTATTAGCTCCCCTAAAGCAGTGTTTTTCTAAATAAAACCCTACCAGAGTGGAAGGGGACCCTTGAACTTCTTTTAGATGCAGTATTTACAGTGAGACATACGGTTTTTTATTAAATGACGGTGGGGTCATTAATTCACAGGGCCCAGGCGTGCAGACCTGGGGACTTTCTGGAGAACATCCCCAGGTAACCCATGCACACCCTCACTATCCCTATCCTCCAACTTGTGCCTGCTGGCAGCCACAGGTTTCTGGACCCCAACCTCAGACCTGAGTCTCATGGAAGCCCCCTGTCCCACGTGGCTTCCTGGGGACCCCTGCCCTTCCAGATCTGGACCCTGCTTTGCCCTCACTTTCTGATGTCTTAATTGGTCCTCTACATTGCCCCCATTTTGCTGGGAAGTCAGAACGCTCCGGAGGGTGGATGTTGGTCCCCACTTCCAGCTGGACCATGGGGCTTTGAGCCCCATCTTCAGCTCTGTTGTGACCTTCATGTGCTATCATAACTCCGACAGCACTGCCCCATCCCTGCAGTGGCTGCATTCCTTCTTCATTGACCCAAACATGGCACTGGAAAGACCCTGCATTTGGGTTCCAGGAAGAGGCTGTGCTGCCCCAGCTCCTTGTGCAGGCAGGGTTGTTCTTTCTTCCTTCCTCCTTCCCTTTCTCTTCCAGTAGAGGTGCAAGATGGATTCAGTGAGATGCATAAAATGCACAGCTCCTGAGAACATTCCCAGGCCACCCATGCACACCCTCACCAACTTCTGGATCCCACTGCGTCCTCAGCCAGGCCTGTCCAAGGGTTCCAGGCCCTGGAAGGGACCAGCAGCAAGGAAGATGGACTTACGCTTAGAGCCATCTCCAGTTAAAACCAGATAGTGTGGGTGGGGTGTGGCAGGGAGGGGCAGTGTGGGGTCCTGGAAAGTGCGCGTTCTGATGGGTTTTTACACAAGTATACATACACACACTTAACACCACTCAGAGAGTCCTTTCAGGGCCCTCCCCAGCCACTCCCTGCTCCTCCAGAGGGGAACACCCTTCTGACTTTTTTTCCCTCCGTCGATTCACTTTTGATTCCTTTGCCACTTAGAGTCTGAAAAGGATAATTTTGTGCCTGTATAGGGAGGAAACTCGCATTTGTCTTTTTTTTTTTTTTTTTTTTTTTTGAGACGGAGTCTTAAAGTGTTGCCCTGAGCAGTGTGCCATGGCATCATAGCTCACAGCAACCTCAAACTCTTAGGCTCAAGTGATCTTCCTGCCTCAGCCTCCTGAGTAGCTGGGACTGTAGGCACCTGTCATGGAGTGGGTCCAGTATGCCTGGCTAGTATTTTTTTAGTAGAGACGGGGGTCTCCCTCTTGATCAGGCTGGTCTCGAACTCCTGAGTTCAAGTGATCCACCTGTCTCTGCCTCCGGAGCCCTGGGATTATAAGAGTGAGCTACTGTGCCCGGCCGGGATCTCAAATTTGTTGCTGGCTTTCCAGAGTGCCTTCTTGATGTGTTTTTATAAAACTTGACAACATTTCTTCAGGGTAAGTGTTCAGCTCTATTTTCTAGAAAAGGAAATGAAGGCTTACAGAAGTAAGAGAGCTCTCTAGGCTTACAGAACCATTCCCAGTAGAGGTAGGAAAGGAACGTAGGCCCTGTCTAAGCTAGCCTCCACCCTAGAAGCCCGTGCATTTCCACATACCTCAGGGCCTCTGTGCTTGCCGTAACTGCGCTTCCTGTTTGTTTCATCCTTAAATCCTCTTATAAGCCCCTTGTTGCCAGGGATTGTGCCTTGCTGGCTTGGCATCCTCGTGGGACTCATCAGCACCGTGGCAGGGTGTGCACCCAAGAGTAGTCAGTGGATGAGGGCTCACTGACTGTTTGGCTCTGCTATGGGGGGTGGGGATAAGATGGCTGGGAAGAAGCAGCAGGCCCTGGGCAGCCAGCAAGGATGACAAAACGCCCAGAAGGCACGCTGTGACTCCACACCAAGCAGCAGCAGGTTTCCTCAGTGCCTCCTGCTGGCTCCGTCTTAGCGCCTGTCACACAGCAGGAATTTGGTTCTGAATGTGAGCCTTGACCCACTCCACTGGCTGCTCTTGGGTGACCTGAAGGTTAAGCAGGCTAACATAATGCCACCGTCTGGAGCACGTGGGAATTCTAATCTGAGAATGCCTATCTGCCCAGGTCCCCAAGGACACGGTGACACCCTTGCCTTTCCTGTGAGCTGGGGGCCTTCCAAGGGGCAGGGTCTCAGCAGGAGGGAAGCAGTCGATGGCCTGAAAGAGCTAAGTTCCAGGGTCAGCTTCCCAGTGCCTACGCCTGCACACAAATAGAAACATTGCAAAATTAATGGTCTATTTACTCTTAAATGCAGATCAACCCTCCAAGTCCTTAGTGTCCTTCTGACCGATTTTGCAGCAGTAGAAATTGTACCCTGCAGGCTCGTAGAGTCTTCATCTTTGGTGTTTGCTGTTCGGAGAGATGCCTCTTTAAGCAGGGATTACTTCCCTTAATAATTGACCCGCTCAGATACGTAACAAGTGACCCAGACCAGTGGATCCCCCCTCTGTAAAAGGATCCTCCAGTGTTTGGGAGACAGGACCTCTGTTGTGCAGCCTCTGCTTGGTGAGAGGTGGCATTGCCCAGCGAGGGGCTGGCCAGCCTTGTTGTCTGAAATAGGATCTTTCCCTGTGGTACATCTGGAACTTGGCCTTCTCTAGAGTCCCAAAATAGCCAGGCCACTGAAGGGAGAACTTCATGAAAGGATTTAAGAGGGGAACCCCAATTGTTCCTCTTCCAAGCTGGCTTTATTGTGTTAAAGAAAAAATTATTCAATAATGCTTATCAAAGTGTGATAATGAAGGCTTTGTTTAGCACCATTGAGATAGGTGTAGGGACCTCCACGATGGAGTCTGGTAGGTGGGGAGAGAGATGGGTTCAGCTCCGAATACAGCTGGACAGGTGGGGACTTACAGCCGAGGTGCAAGCTGGGGTCGGTGGGTGGAAAATTACCCAGAGGAAACATCAGGGGTGAGGGGGGTTCTGGCTAAACTGACCTGGCAGGATTCCTGCTGGTCAGGCCCAGTGACTAGGCATCACCTAGGGCTGGTGGGGGATGAGGAACCTGATCAGAGATCTAAACTGTGTCCTGTGTTGGGGCCCAGTACAAACTCTCTGTTGTTGGGAAACTTGAGGGCCCCTTTGGGAGCGGAGAAGCTTGCTGTTGTTCAGTATTTGGGATTGAACCCTGCTCAGCCCTCCGAGGTCACCTACTGATCTGTGTCAGTGAAGATGTGGGCTCTCCCACATACTGCTGCCTTTTGTCAGCCAGAGAAAGAACCTGTCTCACCAGTTTGGGAAATTGGGACCAATCTGTGCTCAACAGATACCTGGGCTCACCTGCCTTCTGATGCCCCTAATTTCTAGCTGCCGGTCACGCAGCCGGGGTCCCTGTGCTCAGCTGGCCTGCTTGATGCCGTGGGGCCCAGATTCCTCAGGAGGAGCGTGGTGCTGAGCGGCACACTGTTTCCTCTGCTGGGGTGTTTTCTCCAGGCTTCCCACAGAAACTGGCCTGAGTTTCTCCTCTTTTTATTTCAGGAAACTGGGTCCTCTGCCAATGGCCCTTCCCGGGAGGGCTCCAGGCTGCTGCTCACCAGGGAAGGCCACCCTGTGTACCCCCAGCTCCGACCAGGCTACATTCCCATCCCTGTCCTCCATGAAGGGGCTGAGAACCGGCAGCCACATCCTTTCTATGCCTCTTCCCAGCCTGGGCCGCAGCGATTCCGAACTGAGGCAGGACCGGTGGCTCCTCAGAGGTCACAGTCACCTCTGCGGAGCGTGCCAGAAGCTACTCAGCCAGAAAAGCAGAGTGGACAGGTGGCTGCAGCTGCAGTGGCTCAGCCCCCAGCCTCCCACGGACTCGAGGTAAGGAGAGACTTGGCTCTAGCACCTGCTGGGGAACTGCTGTGCTGCATAGGCTGGGTCCCCAGCCCTGAGGACAGCACCCTGGGCGAGGCACCTGCTGACATGCAGGGCATCTGGGGCCGGCCTGCTGCAGCAGAAGTCACCTAGCAGCAACAGCTGACAGTCTCACATTATCCCCCAACACCTCATGGGTGTGTTTTTCAGGTGGCCAAGGCAGGAATTACACGGACTATTTTCATAGTTAAGGAATTGGGGCTCAGCAGGTAAACTGTAAACAGCTTGGTCCAGATGCATACAGGTGGCAGTAGCAGAGCTGGGACCAGAAGCCTGGCTTCCTGGCTCCTAGTTCATTTCTCCTTGTTCACACTGGGCCTTCTGTTTCAGAAACACAGAGATAGCTGTGTATTATTAGTTTGTTCAGTTAAATACAAATGGATACATCCTAAATGCTTGGAGCTATGTTGATATGAAAATGAGACCCCATGCCTGTTTTCACAGTGGACCACATTTAAAAAGGAAATTCAGGGCGGCACCTGTGGCTCAAAGGAGTACGATGCCGGCCCCATATGCCAGAAGTGGCGGGTTCAAAACCAGTCCTGGCCAAAAATGAAAAAAAAAAAAAAAAAAGAAAAGAAAATTCAAAATAAGGAGTTGAAAAGGCAGCTGCTTTATAATAACAATTTTAATCCTGAGACCAAACTCTTAAGGGTGTATTGATGGATTCAGTGCATTAGTAGCTAGAAAATAGTTCTTAACCTGGTTCTGCGCTGAGATTTGAGGAGTCCCTAACAGGACTCCTGAGCTGTAAGCTCCCTTCATGCCCTGCCTGCAGATTACCCCTGCAGCGGCGTCTGCGGGGCTTGCTCTGCAGCACAAATTCTCATTTCCTTTTTGTAGCCAGAGTCACAGTTGCTTCTCAGCTCTGCTCTCCGTCTGTTTTCATTGCCTGCTTGGGGTCAATGTGAGTTCCCGGGAGCCTTTTTTCCTTTCTTGCAGAAAGAAGTGCCTGTATTTGTAGGGTTTCTGCTGTAAAAAAATCAAAGTGACATGTCTGTCAGAGAAATCTTAGCAGATTTAAGCTAACAAGGCTCTTAAAAGCCCGCTGGGCAAGCCAACACCCTTCTCATTTTCTAGGTTAGTAGACGATGGCTCAGAAGGAAAAAAAGGAAGTTGGCCTGCTCCAGGCCACACAGGGACAGCAGCTCCCAGTCGCTCAGTGGAGTTCTGGGCAGATTAGCAGAGAAAGGGTTAAGGAACGAGGAACTGAGATGACATGTTACAACAGCAAATACAGAGTCCTGTGCGCGCCTGTGTGTGGGACTCGAGCCAAGGCATGCACGCACCCATGATTTTACTTAATTGTTAAAACAGCCCAACGAGGAAGGGGGTAGGTGCGCTTTTCCTGTATTTCAGGTGAGGCTCAGAAAGCTCTGTAGCTACTACGAATTTGAACCTAAGCCTCTTAGCTCCAGAGCGCTCAGACTTAACGTCGCATTTTGAAAACGGAGACATTTACTGATGGCAGGTGTTAGGATACACGTTCCCCTGAGCAGATGTACCGGGGAGCCAGAGGAGTCATTCATGGGGCCACCTTTTGTCTCTTGCAGCGGTCCCAGTCTCCAGCTGCGTCTGACTGCTCCTCCTCATCCTCTTCAGCCAGCCTGCCCTCCTCTGGCAGGAGCAGCCTGGGCAGTCACCAGCTCCCCCGGGGCTACATCCCCATCCCTGTGATACACGAGCAGAACATCACCCGGCCAGCAGCTCAGCCCTCCTTTCACCAAGCCCAGAAGACCCACTACCCAGCTCAGCAGGGTGAATACCAGACTCACCAGCCCGTGTACCACAAGATCCAGGGAGATGACTGGGAGCCCCGGCCTCTGCGGGCAGCATCCCCCTTCAGGTCGCCTGTCCGGGGTGCTTCGAGTCGGGAGGGCTCGCCAGCCAGGGGCAGCACACCAGTGCACTCCCCATCGCCCATCCGTGTGCACACTGTGGTCGACAGGCCTCAGGTATGAAAGTCAGGTGTCAGCAGACTGGTAATGATGGCATGTCTCGAAGGGCAGAGGACCTCTGCAGGTGCCCTGGATGCCTCCATAGCCCTGGAAGAAAGTGAGATTGGGGTTTTGCTGCTAATCAACAGAAATGCAGGACAAGGGGTTGTGAGCCCTCCGACTTCTGTGGCTCTTGCTTGTCTGATCATTTTCCTTTGCATCTGCCATGGAGGCCGAGGAAACAGCTCAGCAGAACTTAGATACCTGGGACTAGTTCCTTAGTGCTTACCACACCCGGTTTTCAGGGCCCTTCCTGCCCTGTGCACACTGCAGCCATAGCCGCCTCTCTGGTCTCCTTCCTCACTGTTACCCCTGCACTCCACAAGCCTGTTCTGTTTATTCCCACCTCCGTGTCTTTGATGATAGCTTACTACTCCCTGAAATGCCCGCACAATCCAAGTTCTCCCCATCTCCAAGGGATAAGCCAGTTCTGTCTCTTTGTAAAGCCTGCTCGTCTTTCCCAAGGTGCCTTGTCTGCGTCCCTGTGGCTGAGCATGTGATTGTTCTGTGCATTTTAGAAGTGTTCATTGTATCTCTTCAGCTCAGCACTGTGGCCAACTTTTTGCCTCTCTGTGCATTTGGGTACTATGTTGCCTGGCTATGGCGAATGGGAAGCCATCCTGGCCTGGCAAAGGTCATGGGCATAGCTCTGCTTATGCTCCAGTGGAGATGTGGGGTGCTGGCTCCTGGAGAAGGAGTCATTTAGTTTAAGCAGCTTACCAACAAATGGGACATTCAGTAGCCCTGGGCCCCCTCCGACTCAACTTGGGCAGCTGAATATTTTGCCACAATTTCTAAAAGGAAAGCCCTTCTGAACAAATGTAGAGTGTCTCTGTACACAGTGGTACTGTCCAGGGCCCTAGAACAGAGCACTCCTCCTTTAAAAAAGTTTTTAGCTTTTTTTATTTGTTGGAGATACTTTCAACCTTAGAGTTGTACGAATCATGTAAACTAGTCCCATATACCATTCACTCAGTTCGCTGTTCAGTAACATTTTGCTGCATTTGCTTTGTCATTTCTTCTATATCAATCTGTGTGTTTTAAAGTTAGTCGCAGACATTGTGCTCCTTTGCCCCAAATAATTCAGCAGATATTTTCCTACGAAAAAGATATTCTCATCCATAACCGCAAAATTATTACAATCTTGTAGTATTATCACACAATACACAGTCCATGTTCAAATCTCCATTACGGCAGTTTTTCCCATTCCAGGATGTAATCCACGGTCACGGGCACCGCATTCAGATGTCCACTCTCTTTAGTCTCTGTCCGTCTGGAACAGTTCCTCAGCCTTTTTGTGCCTTTCTGGGTTTGGAGCTTTTGAAAAGAACTCAGGCTGATTTCAGGTGCCCTCTCCCAAGCATTTCTGAAGTCACGTTGTACACAGCCATTGTGTTTAAACCCCCAGGAAGGGCAGTGTGATTGGTTTATGAGTGACGAGGGTCAAAGTTGAGGATCTCTGGATTGGCAAAAGCGACGTGATGGAAGGGAGGTTGCTCGTGTTTAGAACGCTAAGGGCATACCGTGTCCATACTCAGCAGGTTCAGTAATCTCAGTAAGGAAGTCCCATTTGTAGACAAGAGAGCTATTTTCCCACATACTATTCTCATATATTTCTCAGAATCAATGAAAAAAACTATTTAATCGTACTTCCACCCCCATTAACCTTGTTTATAGTAACCTCCCTTTTATAGCTTGTCCAAAGATCCTTCTGGGACAGTTTCAAAGATTTGTGACCTCACTAAACATTAGAGTAGAATTTAGTCTTTTAAATTGGGAGTGCTTTAGAAAATACTACAGTCTTAACTTTTTCCTGGTTAATGAAATTAGGGCATGTGAGATTTTTAAAGTGGTTTTAGATATTCCATGATAAGCCAAAAGAGCCCAGAGATTTGTTTTGCCCATAGCTCATTTAAAAAACCGCTGCAGTTTCCAGTGACAAGAGGCACCCCATAGCCAGAGGTCAGCACAGAGATGCCCCACCACAGCTGAGAGTTAGGCTCTGTACTAAACCAAAAATCCCTTTTGGGGGAGGGGGCAGAGCCTCAAGCTGTCCCCTGGGTAGAGTGCGGTGGCATCACAGCTCACAGCAACCTCCAATTCCTGGGCTTAAGCGAGTCTCTTGCCTCTGCCTCCTGAGTAGCTGGGACTACAGGCACCCGCCACAACACCCGGCCATTTTTTGGTGGCAGCCCTCGTTGTTTGGCGGGCCCGGGCTGGATTCGAACCCAACAGGTTAGGTGTACGTGGCTGGCGCCTTAGCCCGTTGAGGCATAGGTGCCGACCAGAACCAAAAATTCTTAACAGCATTAACTATTTTGAGCATCTTGCTTATTCTCGAAAAATACATCAGTTTTGGCTTGGCACCTGTAGCTCAAGCGGCTGAGGCACCAGCCACAGACAGCATAGCTGGCGGGTTCGAATCAGCCTAGGCCTGCCAAACAGCAATGACAACTATAACCAAAAAATTAGTCAGGTGTTGTGGTGCCCACCCGTAGTCCTATCTACTTGGGAGACTAAGGCAAGAGGATCACTTAATTAAGCCCCGGAGTTGGAGGTTGCTGTGAGCTATGATGCCACGGCACTCTGCCCAGGGTGACACCTTGAGGCTCTGTCTCAAAAAAAAAAAAAAAATCAGTCTGGGCTGAAACCAGTAGGCTGTCATGGGTTTAAAAAAATTTTTTTAAATGGTCATATCTGTCCTGAAACAGGAGCTAAGCAGAGACTGTCTACACAGCGTCAGGAGGGAGGACCAGTGGCAGCCACTCCATGAGAGTTGGAGTCACTCAAGACTCTCCTGCAAGCTAATTTGGTTCAGCAGTCAGCATGAGTTTCTGTTATTTTTAATTTTTGAAAATTATTGTATTTTTGGCTCAGCACCTGTAGCTCAGTGAGTAGGGCACTGGCCACATACACTGAGGCTGGCGGGTTTGAGCCCAGTCCGGGCCTGGTAAAATAACAATGACAATTGCGACCAAAAAATAGCCGGGCATTGTGGTGGGTGCCTGCAATCCCAGCTACTTGGGAGGCTGAGGCAAGAGAATCGCTTAAGCCCGAGAGTTGGAGGTTGCTGTGAGCTGTGACACTATGGCACTCTACTGAGGGCAACATAGTGAGACTCTGTCTCAAAGAAAAGAAAAAATTATATTGGTTTTCTTTTTCTTTTTATTATTTTTTATTAAATCATAACTTTGAACATTGATGCGTTTTTTGGGGTTCAGGGTATGATTTTCTTTTCATTGCTTTAAGAATACTGTCTATAGAGAAATTCGGTGAGAGGTAACAGACTCAGGCCCAAGGTGATCAGTGGAAGCCTAACTAATTGTTTGGTCACATACATGATTAATACATGTTTTTATTTTGCATCAGTTACTGCTTGACTTTGAAAATCTTTATACTGTTAAGTTTTTTGAAAAAATTCATTTTCGGCTTGGTTCAGCGGCTAGGGTGCCAGCCACATACATCGGAGCTGCCCGGTTGGAATCCAGCCTGGGCTCGCCAAACAACAATGACAACTATAACCAAAAAATAGCCGGGTGTTGTAGCAGACACCTGTAGTCCCAGCTACTTGGGAGGCTGAGTCAAGAGACTCGCTTGAGCCCAGGAGTTGGAGCTGTGACGCCACAGCACTCTACCTAGAGCAACACAGTGAGACTCTGTCTCAAAAAGAAAAAATCCATTTTCCCAGTTTTCTTTCTAATCTATTAGCTACACACAACTGTCTGTGACTTTCAGCCTATTATTAAAAATACCTTTGTGTCCTTTTCTCTTTATCTCAGCAGCCCATGACCCATCGAGAATCTCCCCAACCTGAAAACAAACCAGAAAGTAAGCCTGGCCCAGCTGGACCAAATCTCCATCCTGGACACATCCCGATTCAAGTGATCCGCAAGGAGGCGGATTCCAAACCTGCTTCCCAGAAGCCCCCACCTCCCGCTGAGAAGGTGGAAGTAAAGCTTCCCTCTGTTGCAGTCGCTTGTGCTCCTCCTAGCCCTGGCCCTTCTGCTGTCCCCTCTTCCCCCAAGAATGTGATTGCAGAAGAGAGCGCAGCCCCCAGCCCTGCTCCTGCAGAAGCTACACCCTCAAAACCAGCAGAAGCTGAGACCCTCCCAAAACATCCAGGTGTGCTGAAAGTGGAAGCCATCCTGGAGAAGGTGCAAGGGCTAGAGCAGGCTGTAGACAACTTTGAAGGCAAGAAGACTGACAAAAAGTACCTGATGATCGAAGAGTATTTGACCAAAGAGCTGTTGGCCCTGGATTCTGTGGACCCCGAAGGACGAGCTGATGTGCGTCAAGCCAGGAGAGATGGTGTCAGGAAGGTTCAGACCATCTTAGAAAAACTCGAACAGAAAGCAATTGATGTGCCGGGTCAAGTTCAGGTTTATGAACTCCAACCCAGCAACCTTGAAACCGATCAGCCCCTGCAGGCGATCATAGAGATGGCAGCAGACAAGAGGGAGAAAAGTACCGGAAATGGAGAAGGTCCCCAGACGGAAACCCAACAGCCAGAAGCCAAAGAAGCCGCAACTTCAAACCCCAGCAGCACAACAGACACAGCTGGTGACCCAGCAGCACCTTAGTCTCTGCCCAGTGCCAATCAGACTCAGAGGCTGACAACTGATGTGTGCTTTAGGGAATCAGTTGCATGCATTTCAGGGACTGTTAAGTTGGTTGGTTTCTATTATTTGTAGCTTGGTACATAGTAACTTGGGTGGAGGCAAAACACTAATAAAAGGGCTAAAAGGAAAATGATTCTGTATTCTGTACAAACAAATAAGTTGCTTGTTTCAGAAGTTACACCCCATTGCTTGTTTTGGGGCCCTCTCTGCATGGGCACCCCATGTTAGCCATGGGCGTGAGCTATCTTCCTTTAGCTCTGGACTGAAGGAGTTTTTGGATGGGGTAGATGGGGAGTTGATTTCCCATCACATGGATATGAAACTTATTTTTCAGAAATGTTGCCATTTAATGAGATGATTTTCTTCATCTCATAATTAAAATACCTAACTTTAGATAGACTACAATGTGTAAGAAGCCATAGGAATATCTGTATGTTGGATGACTTTAATGCTACATTTACAAAAAGGAAAATAAAGTAATACTATAACAACATGTTTTTGTGGTGTCTAAATCTTTTAAACATTTTAGTAGCATCAAGATTGCCTGTTCCTGGCTTCAGTCAGAATAAATGGCAGGTGAATTTACAAACCTGCTTTGGGACTCAAGACATTTCTACCAGCTCAGCTCGTGAAAGAATTTGTCTTGGTCACTTTTCAGTCTCAGATTACAGCTGGAACCTGGGAATACTCAGGGCTGTGCACTCAGGTAATGGAATGTGCCTGCTGCACCCCTTCAGACTGTCCCAGCCAGTAGCCAAGGTGCCACTTAGGGAGCATTTCTGTCCAGCTGGCTTCATGCCACCTTCAGGCTGGGATGATTCGAGAGTGCTCAGGGAAGCCAGATCTGCTATTGCCTGAGAATGACCAACGTGTTCATGGAGTCCAGGTCACCAGGGTTGGAAATATACTTAGAGAGTCTTGGGGTCATCTTTGATACCTCTGAGTCACCAAACCAGACCAGGACCAGGTTTGCCTTGATTGGGTTCCTAGAAGCCTTCAGGGTTAGGGACCAGATGCACCCAAAAGCCACTGAGTAGAAAATGATCTTTGTTTCTGTGCCAGGTTTTTTTAAAGCTTGGGAATGTCAAGATGTGCTGGATTTTGGTTTTCCTAACTGCTTGCCAAAGAAAGTGAGAAGGAAGAGAAAGGCCTGAGACCTTGGAAGTCTCAGTGAGGCTGCTGACCTAAAAGCCCCAGAGCTGAATTTCTCATGACTGTATTGAGTTTAATATTGGTGCCTGACGGTGCTGCACAAAAATACACACTGGTGTGCTTGCCACTCTTAGCTTGCTGAGGAAGGCTGAAGTCATCCCGGTGGGACCTGCCAACATCATTCCTGGGTGAACTCATTTGGGAAGTATAAGCCGACATGCCACTAATTCTAGAAACTTGAACATGTAAATAGAAATAAAAAAAATCCCTACTGGACTATTTTTAAAGTGAACCAAAGATAATGTGATCACCTCTTTTGGGGACTTGGGCATCTATTCTCAAGTGTTCTTCAAACCACACTAGAGTTCCTTGAGTGGTTCTTGAATTAGGCTGACAATATTTTTATCACTAAACATGCCAGTCACTAATGTAGTTCGGAGAATTTTCAATCATCCAAATTAGACGCAGAACGAGCACCAGGACAAGGAGGTATGTGGCTATGTTGGTGGTCCCTGGGCCCTGCATGGGGGCAGGGCAGAGAGCTCTCAGCAAGCTCTTACTGACATAACTTTTGAGCCCGTAGGAGTTGGGGGTCAGATACCTACTGCGTATCAGAGGTTCTCCTGCGATCCTTCACTAACTTTCCCTACCAGCACGTCCAGATTTTGCCCATCATTGAGGTCCACGTTTTTGTGAAACTTCCCCCATTTGAAACAAGTTCCTTCCCAGACTTCAACAAACTGCTGGTGCCCTTCTGTCTAACAGTACCCAGTTGTTTCCTCAACATCCTTAGTCATTTTCTCAGCAATACTAAATCCCCTGAGAGTGGCAGATTCATCCTGAGCCTGCCTTACTCCCACAGTGTTGTCCAGACCTGGGCAGACAGGTGCCCAAGTTGGCCAGGAGGCTCTTAGAAGTCACCCCTCAGGTTACAATTCCAAGGCTAATTGATGTTCCTTCAGAAATGCCATCATCAGGACGAGTTTCGAGCCTGCTGTCCCAATAACTTCCTCTTGCAATCTCAGATGTGCAATTAGGGACAAGTTGTTTTCCTCCCTCTGAGCCTTTCCCCTCCCATCTGTGAAAGATGGGCATTAACCAAGGCCCTTCTTGGTGGTCTGGATGATTCTGGTAAGTGTGTGCCTGTTACCATTGTGGTCTCTGCCCTCTGGTGGTTCTTCCTTGGCAGCCTGGTCAGGCAGTATAGCATGGACTCCACTGTGGGCTGTGCGTTCCTGTGAGCCCCCGGTGGGTATGGTCCATCTGCCCACTGTCCTGTAACATTATACAACTGTAATCATATGCCAACGGACAGCATCCAGGGTTGCAGTTATTTTGGGATGTGCAGGAGCCTGTGGGAAAATGCTGGAACATGTCTTAGTCACTCGGGCAAATACCTTTCTATCCATGTTCCAGCATGTTTTGAACTTTCAGGCAGCACAAAAAAAAGCTCAGGCAGGCACACCCACCCTTCCACCTGGGCCCATGCCACCTCCTCCTCGGGGCTCTGGAAAGTGGGAGTGTGGGAAGGGGGCGGTATGAGGACAGGGCTGGAGAAGCCCTGGGAGGCCTGATGTGGGGAAAAAAATCTAGTGCCTCCATCATTGCATAATTTAAAAAAATAGTAATCCACAAAGGAAATGTAAGAAAGAGCTAAACTTCCCATGTTGACTGGGTACAGTGGCTCACATCTGTCTTCCTAGCACTCTGGGAGGTCCGAGGCAGGTGGATTGCTTAAGCTCAGGAGCTTGAGACCAGCCTGAGCAAGAATAAGACCCCATTGCTACTAAAAATAGAAAAACTAGCCAGGCATTGTAGTGGGCGCCTATAGTCTCAGCTGCTTGGGGGGCTGAGGAAAGAGGATTCCTTGACTCTAAGAGTTTGAGGTTGTTGTGGAGCTATGATGCCATGGCACTCTACCCAAGGCAACAGAGTGAGACTCAGTCTCAAAACAACAACAAAACAAACTTTCCATGTCATACTTCGTTTTTGTTTTTGTTTTGAGACTGGTTTCTGTTGCCCTGGCTAAAGCGCCTTGGCCTGAGCAACCTCAAACTCCTGGGCTCAAGCGAGCCTCCTGCCTCAGCCTCTTTGAGTAGCTGGGACTACAGGCACCTGCCACAACTCCCAGCTATTTTTTTTTCTCTTTCCCAGGCAGGTCTCGAACTTCTGAACTCAAGGAATACTGCCATTTTGGCCTCTGAGTGTTGGGATTACAGGTGTGAGTCATGGTGCCTGCCATGCTTTGTTGTTATCTAAAAATTTTACAAACTTCTCCAGTTATGGGCATGCCTTTCCTGGTACTGTTGCCCTGCGCTGCCCAGTAAGAACCAGTGGAGACCAGACAGAGCCCCAGGGGAGGCCCACAGGTGAGCAGCAGAAGCCCACAAGGCTGCCATGGAACACTCAGTCGGGGGGGGACCAGGAGGTAGACACAGGTCCTCCCCATGGGGATCATCCCCAGACAAGCAGGACCAGAGTTCCTGGTGCCTTTGGAAACCAGTCAGCCTGAAGGATGTGCGGAGAGGCTTGGAAAAAGCATTCCAAGTACAAGGAGCCGTTTTCTAGAACGCTCCTTTCTCTGTCCTTGCTTCCCGGGCTAGAGATTTGCCCTGAGGACCTGGCTGGCCATGTGCAGGGAAGAAGTTCTTGGCTGGTTGAAGAGGGAGAGGCTGCCACCAGGCCCTTGGCTTGTTCTCTGCCTTGTCCTCTCTTTCTCTCTTGCTGGCTACTGTCTTCTCTTAGCCTACAATAAACACGAACACCACCGCCCCTAAACCGAAACACTTCCTCCTCCCTCCCAGCCTAATCCCTTTGTTATCAGACATTGAGAAAGAGTCAGCTGGGCTCCCTTGGCCCAGTTGTTCAGCCTCTGCCTGAACAACTTATGGGAGCACTGTAGTCGTTCACGATTTTCCTAGCTCACCTCCCATCAGGCCCTTCAGACTCCCCTCTTCCTCATGCTTAAAAGGTCTCCCAGGTTCCCTCCTCAGCCCGCTGTGCTCACCATCACAGGAGGGTTAGTGTTACCTGTCAGCTTGGCTGGGCCAAGTACCTAGCTACTTAATCAAACGCTGGGTGCTACCTTGCAGGTATTTTGTAGTCCTCTACTTATCCCTCTGTTGATAAGTAGATTAATTATGCTTCATGATGTGAGTGGGCTGCATCCGATCAGCTGAAGGCATTAAGAGCAAAACAGGTTTGCTGGAGAAGAGACTCTGCGTCTGTCTCCAGTCTGCAGCATCAGCTCCTGCTCTGCCCTACAGACTTCCAACTTGCCTGTCTCCACACCCGTGTCAGCCAATTCCTTAAAAAAAACCCTACGCACACAGAGTACAGGTAGTCCCCAAGTTACAAACATCCGACTTACCTACAACTCGAAATCAAGAAAGGAAGCTATTACGGGTGATAGGTAAATGTACCTGTTGCAACATATATTCAAATTCAGCTTAAGAATAAACCTGCAGAACATACCTTGTTTGTAACCCAGGGACTGCCTTGTGTTTCTCTGAAGAGCCCTGCTGGTCACACCCAAACTGGTTCCCCAGCTTCCTCCCCGCCTTGACTCCAGTCACCTCCGGGTTTGTGTTTTTAGGACCCTCTTTCTCCTGAACACCAAACTTCACGCACAGTTCCCTACAGGGCACACAGAAAGGTCCATTCACCTCATATCCTCCCGGAAACCAGAATTCAACTTCTGGGGTTCCCTCAAGGTCCCCCAGCCCTCAGCTCTGTCCCCGTGCAGGCCCTTACACAGGGTACAATTTTGAAGCTCGCAAAGACCAGCCAGGTAGAGGAGTGACAGAGCCAGCTGCCACAGTGGGGATGGGATGGAGGCAGACACGACATCCAAGCTGTGGACACGTGGGGACAGGGGTCTAGTGCGGTAACAGCTTTTCAGTCTTCAACAAAGACCAGAAATATGTTTCTGTGAAACCTCTCAATTTTTAAATATTTTCAAATGTTTTTTTTTTTCAAACCAGCCAGGTCCAACAAAACCCATCTGCGGGCCAGATTCAGCCTCAGGGCTGCCAGTTAGCAAGTTCCAAGTCCTGCTGAGCTGTAAATATTTAATTCTGTCTCCTGTCCCTCCTTGTCCTTCTCGCTGCCCCTGGGAGTGCCGTGAGGGCAAGGACTGTGGCTTGGGCTTCTCTGACTCTGCTACACCCAGCTTGACCCCCAAGAGCTAATAGGCAGGGAGAAAGGGCAGCAGGGACACACAGCGTCCCTGCCCCCCAAGGAAAGCCTTTTCTGTTCCTACACCCCCACCCAGGGCTTTCACCCTGCTCAAAGCTCTCCAAGAACACCCTGCAGCAACTTGTTACGAGTCCTCGGCCGATTCCTCTACTGTAAAGAAGTCAGGGGGCAGCCCTCAGGATCCCCTGGTGTAAATAAAACTCCTGTTGAAATCGCTCATTCTCAGCTGGGGGCAGTGGCTCATGCCTGTAATCCTAGCACTCTGGGAGGCCAAGGTGGGTGGATTGCTTGAGCTCAGGAGTTCAAAACCAGCCTGAGCAAAATGAAACCCTGTCTTGAAAAACAGCTGGTGTGTTGTGACGGAGGCCTGTAGTCCTGGCTACTTGAGAGGCTGAGGCAAGAGGATGGCTTGATCCTAAGAGTTTGAGGTTGCTGTGAGCTATAAGGCCATGGCACTCTACCCAGGGTAACAGAGTGAGTTCTTCCAAAAAAAAGAAAAAGAAAGAAACCGCTCATTCTCTCTCTGCTGGCTTGTGCTGCTGGGCACCAAGATTTGAAGGGCAGTGGTTGAGCGTTGGTCGACTGGAGTCGGGTCGGCCGGGTTTCAATCCCAATCTAGCCTCGTGCTCAGTGACTGTGCAGTCTCGGGCAGGTTCTTAACCTTTTGAGCCTTGGTTTTTCCCTAAGTTACTGGTGACAGTAAGAGTACTTACTGTCTTACTCTACATGAAGTCACACATTTAATTCTGAGGACACCTCCTTGCCCAAGACAGTGAATAACGGGGAGTGTCGTTTCTACCATTCTTCCCTTCATGCTACCCCATGACCAGGAGAAAGAAGGGGTCAGAGTGCTGGTCCTTCTGCTTCACCCCAAGGTGGCATCTGGGGGAGCCACGGGAAGGGTGTTGGCAGAGCACTGTGGTTTCCTTCCCCACCTCTGCACCTCCTCCACTCGCGTCTGGATGGCATCTTGTATAGTGTAGTCCAAGCAGGGATCTTGTGGTTGGGAGGAACAGGACAGAGACACCCTTAAAAGACCTCAATCAGTGCGATATATTGTGGAGATTGCTGGGCTCAGGACTCTAGGAAACTCCCAGAGGCCAGGCCTCAAGGACAGCAGGACCCGAAGAAAAGGAGCTCCAGAGAGGCCTAGGAGCCACCGTCAAACCGAGCCTCTGGCTCTTCCTGAAGTTGCTCCTCTCTCCCAGCGAAGAGAAGGACATCAGAATCAGGGCACGGGCACCATCAGGGAAGCACCCAGGCTGGCAACCACTGGCCATTCCAACTGAGATGGAGACTTTAGGGAGAACGACCTTAGCAAAGGGACACTAGAAGCATGGTTTCTGGGAGGTGGAACCTGTTGGTTAGCAAAGAAATACAGAGATGAGGTGCAGGAGCCCACTGAGTCTTAACACACAATAGTCATCCTCAGGGCCCCTCAACATCAGACAGCTAGAAGGCTAATGCTTCAGGGGGCTGGTCCAATTCCAAAACCAGGCAAAAACAGGTCCCTTTTATACATATCTAATAAAATTTAAGAAAATTCAACCCAAGGTGGTGGAGTGTTGGGCTAAACAGCAAATTCAAAGGCCAGCTCCTGCCCTAAAGCCTCAAAGTCTCCCATGCTCAGTCCCGCAAACCCCTGGATGCCAGCACACCCTCCTACCACACTCCACTACTACAGGAAGGGGGTGATAGTATTATGGTACCTGTGCCTGTACAAACTTCCAGCAGAGAGGACTAGGTTGGGAATCAGTTTCATGGAAATTCCCAGCAAACGAGATGCAGGGATGTCTGTCATGCAGCCCTCGAGGAGCTGCAGATTCTTGGAACTGCTTAGTTTGAAGGGACTACCGCAGTGCAGGAACAAAGTGAGCAACATGTTCTATCTTAAGTCGGTGGCTGCTGATGCCGATTTCTTGCATTCTGCAGGACAAGGATGTGCTTTTGCTGGCTTGCAGCTGTGTGAGGCAGAGAGTTCTGGAAGGTTACAGAAGTATCTTTAGAGATGGTGGCAACTACATAGGTAGCAGTAAAATCAGACAGCTTTTTTTTTGGACAGAGTATCACTCTGTTACCCTGGGTAGAGTGCCCTGGTATCATAGCTCACAGAAAACTCAAATTCTTGGGCTCAGGTGATCCTCTTGCCTCAGCCTCCCAAGTAGCTGGGACTACAGGCACCTGCACGATGCCCAGCTATTTTTAGAGACAGGCTCTCACTCTTACACAAGCTGGTCTCAAACCCCTGAGCTCAGGCAATCCACCTATTTCCCAGAGTGCTAGGATTACAGGTATGAACCACCATGCCTTGCCTAAAAATCGGACAGCTTTAGAAGACCTTCTGACTACATGCCTCCTTCTTCAATCCACTTACACAGGCTTGCTCTGGCTGCAGTGGTCTCCCTATATGAGAGTCTTTTAGCTTCCTCTTCCACCATTCTGTGCTTCATCCTTTACATCACCTCTATTGAGATATAATTCACATCCCATATGATTAACCCATTTAAAGTACACAATTCAATGGTTTTCAGTATATTCATGGAGTTGTGCAATCATCACCACAACCAATTTTAGAACATTTTCATCACTCAAAAAGAAACCCAGGAGCATTTACTTCTCATTTCCCTCTTACCCACTCTGCACCCCTAGTCCTTGGAAACCACTAATTTACTTTCTGTCTGTATAGAGTTGCCCATTCTGAGCATTTCATCTGCATGAAAATCCTGTAATAATTTGGTCTGTTATGACTGGTTTCTTCCACTTGGCTAATGTTTTTAAGGTTTGTGGATGTTGCATCACAGAGGAGCAGTTCATTTCTTTTTATTGTTAAATAACATTTATTGTATGAGTGTAGATTTTGTTTATCCATTCATCAGTTGATGGATGATCGGGTTGTTTCTACTTTTTGGCCCTTATGGAATGTTCAATGTACAAGTTTTTGTACGACAGATATTTTTATCTTGGGTATGTACCTAGGAGTGGAATTGCTAGGTCATGTGTAACTGTGTTTAACCTTTTGAGAAACTGCCAGACTGTTTTCCAAAGTGGCTGCATCATTTTATATTCCCACTAGTAATATAGGAGGGTTCTAATTTTTTTATTTTATTTATTATTTATATATATATATATATATATTTTTTTTTTTTTTTTTTTTTTTTTTGAGACTGAGCCTCAAGCTTTCCCCCTGGGTAGAGTGCTGTGGTGTCACAGCTCACAGCAGCCTCCAACTCCTAGGCTCAAGCCTCTACCTCCCAAGTAGCTGGGACTACAGGCACCTGCCACAACAACTGACTATTTTTTAGTTGCAGCTGTCATTGTTGTTCGGCAGGCCTGGGCTGGATTGGAACCCCCCAGCTCAGGTGTATGTGGCTGGTGCCTTAGCCACTTGAGTCACAGGCGCTGAGCCTTATTTTTTGTTTTTTACTTTTTTTGAGACAGAGTCTCACTATGTCACCCTCAATAGAGTGCTGCTGTGCCACAGCTCACAGCAACCTCAAACTCTTGGGCTTAAGCAATTTTCTTGCCTCCGCCTCCCGAGTGCCCGCCAGGACTACAGGTGCCCGCCAGGATGCTTGGCTATTTTTCTTGTTGCAGTTGTCTTTGTTTATCAGGCCTGGGCTGGGTTCAAACCCACCAGCCCCAGTGCATGTGCCCGGCACCATAACCACTGTGCTATGGGTGCCGAGCCAAGGTTCTAATTTTTTCACATCTCATTTTCTACATATCTTAGTTAAATGTTCAGAAATATGGATGTGATTGACAATTCACTTCTTAGCAACAGGTGCTAGAGTTCACTGGCTAGCTCCTGGATTGTCTGCCTCAGGGCAGGTACTCACCCATAGGCCCAATCAGCTAGGGCCAGAGTGAGGAAGCACAATCATGTGGTACACAGCACAGCTACAGATCCTCCCCACCCTCTACTCCCTTCCTGCATTAAAAAAAAAACAGAGAAAACAAAACAAAACATGGCTACTGAATGCCTGTCCCTCTAGCAGAGCCTAGGCAGGGAGATGGGAAGAGGTCTGAAGCATCCGAGTCCCTGAAGGCAGAGCACTTGAGCATGACACCAGCTTCATTTCAGGGCCAGATGAACAAGGAGAGCAGCTGGCCAAAGAAAGAAAATGCTGCATCCCTTTTCTTGGGATTCTAAGGCATATCAGAAGGCCCGCTAACTAGTTTGATCTGTTTCAACCAACACTTTGGGGTCAACATACAGTCAAGCCTCTAATTTTACCAATGACTTGCTAGAGCACCTACATGACCTTATTAGTGAGAAGTCTAGTGTCTCCATCTGAAGGCCTGTCCCTTTCTCCAGAACTGTCTAAGAACTCTAGGAGCTCACTCAGGGAAGTGGGAATTAGTCCTGCTGCAGGCGCCAGGTGAAGAGACAGAGAGAACCGAAGGTCTCATTGGTTCACCAGCCAGTGCTTTGGAAGCACCCACGGTGTTGCTGTTGAAAGCTGCCCTTCTTTACTGGATGGACACTTCCTGCTCCTTTGGCATGGAACCCTACGGCCACCCCCTGGGGCTATTTTCCAGGGTGTGAGTTCAGCACCCTTTCGGACCATCATTCAGCAGTTGGATCCAGAACTTCCTCATCGGCCATGCCCTGTACTGGAAGCAGCACGTACTCCCCATGAAAACTGAGGCCCAGGAGTAATGGACATGCATGGACCTTTCCAGTTCATTGGGCTGTAAACTCACACTCCTGTGAGCATAAGCAAATAAGATGTTTACTTAGGATAAAGAATATGGTTGCTGAGAGGTGGGAGAAGGTTCCACTAACATTGGAGCCTGCAAATTCACAGAATTTGGCAAGTGGAAAACCTGGGAGAGGCACTGAGAAGTCCTCTCCACTGATTGGCTGAACCTTCTCCCACCTCTCAGCAACCACTGAGCTGCATTCTGATCATCCGGTGTTATGCAAGGAGACACTTAGCACCCTAACAAGACTCCAGCGAACACCTTCACCTGTAGAAAGTCTTAGCCAGCTTTAACGTAACACAGCTAAATGCAGTCAACTAATTCTTCCCTGGTCATCCACTCTTGGGCCTACAGCTATGTTCCCCTATGGACTCTCATTAGCCCCCTGCATCTTACCACCCCACATTGCCACACCTGGTCTCCAGTTCAGACTTCTCTCAGTTCCCCTTGGGGCCTTTTGCGTTCTTTCCCATCAAGGATCCTTCATCCATCCCAACAGGTTTCTCTGCCTTTGAATCTCAGAGAGACAAGGCTGGGATCTGCAGATTTTTGCCCCCAGGAGGCTCCTGGACTGTTAGACAAGTTTAAACCCTTTTCCCCTGACAATAGCCTTTGCTCATCAAGAGGTATTAAGGGAGGGACTGGTTTCATCAATCCTTTTAAACATTTTTTCACTCTGGCAAACAAGTGCCAGCTTGCCCTAAATTTTCATAATAAAAAGAGTCCACCCAAAGATTTACCTGCCTGACAAAAGCTCTAAGAGGACTGTGTGTCCACTCTCTGATGTAGAGGCAGCTAGCATAATATAAAAATGATTCCCAGCTCGGCACCTGTGCTCAAGTGGCTAAGGCGCTAGCCACATACTCCTGAGCTGGCTGGTTCAAATCCAGCCTGGGCCCGCCAAACAACAATGATGGCTGTAACTAAAAATAGCCGGGCATTGAGGTGGGCGCCTGTGGTCCCAACTTGGGAGGTGGAGGCAGGAGAATCACTTGAGCCCAGGAGTTGGAGGTTGCTGTGAGCTGTGATGCCACAGCACTCTACCCAGGGCGACAGCTTGAGGCTCTGTTTAAAAAAAAAAAAAAATGATTGCGCAAAAGGTGTCCAGTTAACATTTTGATGATAGTTTTGATGAATTATTGGGTCACAAACTGCTTTCAGACAAAAAAGACAAAAAGATCATTATCCCAAATACATTTTAAACTCTCAGGACTTAAAAACATTAAAAACATGGTAAAACTTCCATTGTGATTTTTTGTTTATTATATTTCACCCTAACGATAAAGATATGAGAAATTTTATAAGGGGAAGAACATCTCAATAACCTTGATTTGATCATTACAAGTTGCATATATGTATCAGAATATCACATGGTACCCAAAATAAGTATAGCTATGCTATATTAATATCAATTTAAAAGTTAAAGAATACATTTAATACAAGAAAATATGTAGTTTAAAAAGAAAATTGCATTTCATATCATAACATGAACAATTTGGATGATAAAATTTCAGATTGGAATGAGAGTGCATATATGTGCAAATAAGCACATGAGGCCCAAGAGTAACTTACTGATTACTATAAAATGTAAATGGTTGACTTTTTTTTTTTTTTGGAGACAGAGTCTCCCTCTGTTCTCACCCCCCTCCAGAGAGGGCCATGGCATCATTAAAGCTCACAGCAACCTCAAACTTGAGTTCAAGCATCCAACTGCTTCAGCCTCCCTGACAGCTGGGACTACAGGCGCTGCCACAACGCCTGGTCAGTTCTTCTGTTTTCAGTAGAGATAGGGTTTGCTCTCGCTCAGTTGGTCTGGAACGCCTGAGTTTAAGCATCCAGGATGACAGGTGTGAGCCACTGCACCTGGCCAATGGTCATTGATTTTGGATAAATGTGATTTGTTTTTTGTGATCACTGGAATGTGAATCTTAGAATCTTTCTTTAAGCTAAGGCCTTCCATGAGCGAGCTGACAGTTTGAAATCCCCAGGGGGGTTTATTTAGGAGTACAGGTGAAGGCTAGTTCTGACCTTGGTAGACTGTGGCTGTTAAATGAGGCCCTGGAGTCCTGAGATATGGGCTAGACATCCCAGCCCCCCTCACTCAATAAGTAACTTGTTTCAGTGAGCTGCTTCCCCTTGGATTAATGACATTCTGCTTCAGTTCTAACTCCATGGCAACTGCTACGTATTCAAATCTGCGGTGTGGAATTTCACCTCATTGACCAGTAGGGGGCGAATCAGGACTGTGCCTTCTATTATATTTTCACCCCCTGTCCTGCTTTCTCTAGGAACCATTCCCGTGATTGTGGGCTCCATTTTAGAACGAATCACCTGAAGGAGTGCATCTTTCATTATTTCGTTTTCTTTTTAATGCAAGAGATTAACAAAGACTGAGACTTTATTTGAAAACCAAGTAAAGCAAGCAAATACAGATGGATGTGGTGCTGGTCTGGGCAGGCGTTCATCTCAGCTGATTAGAACACAGCCATGCATTCCTTCACGCCTCATCCCGTGAATAAATGAGACACCCTCGTTTTTTAAAATTAGGGAGATTTGTCCACACTCATCTTAGATCTGGCCCCATCATCGCTTGGTTGGATTTCTAGCAATGTAAGCCAGACTTTGGGGGTAAAGGCAAATGTTCTCAGCACTTTAATGCTGTGCTTATTCTTTCTGAAGGAGTGGGATCATTGTTGTTTGGCAGCTCGGGCTGGATTCGTACCCACCAGCTCAGGTGTAAGTGGCTGGCGCCTTAGCCTGTTGAGCCACAGGCACCAAGCCAAGGAGTGGGATCAAAACAATAAGAAGAGGAAAGAGGCTCGGCATCTGTGGCTCAACAGGCTAAGGCGTCAGCCACTTACACCTGAGCTGGCGGGTTCAAATCCAGCCTGGGCCCGCCAAACAATGACGACTGCAACCAAAAAATGGCTGGGCGTTGTGGCGGGCGCCTGTAGTCCCAGCTACTTGGGAGGCGGAGGCAGGAGACTCGCTTGAGCCCAGGAATTGGAGGTTGCTGTGAGCTGTGATGCCACAGCACTCTATCCAGGGTGACAGCTTGAGACTCTGTCTCAAAAAAAAAAAAATTGTTGTTGTTGTTAAGAGTATGCAATGCATGATGTTTTCAAGCTTAGCTTTTTCAATATTTTATCATCCTAGGTTTCAAAGAAAATCATGCCTATGGCTATGCACAGATTTCACTTTTTTATTGAAGGTAATAGGACTTGGGAATTTTGAGAAATAACCTACCATTTCCCTTAAAACACACGCTTATTATCTCTGTAATCATTGGATCAACTAAACACTGTTGTAAAGCTAAGTCAGTTTTCTTTCTAGCCTCTCCAAGTGAATAATCAATTTTTTGTTTGGTTTGTTTCCAGATAACCTTTTTCATGCTGCTTTCTGCAGTGTGTGTGATGCTGAATTTGGCTGGTTCAATCCTGTCCTGTCAGAATGCTCAGCTGGTCAGCTCCCTAGAAGGCTGCCAGTTGGTGAGTAATGAAATGCAAACCTTTTCATAAAGGTCATGGGCTTCGGTTTTGCACAAATACAATAAAATAATTTTATTGTATTCTTGGGCTCTCATGTAAACTTTCAATTACTCATGATGTTTTCTAGCTAAGGGATTTAGGTTAAATTAGTTCATTTCTAGAAATTCATTCCATTCAAGCTCATTCTACTTGTAAATCAGTTAGTAATATGTATGTTTAAGGACCACAGTGTAGTGTGATTTTAGAATAAGCGTATTTAGTAACTATTATATTTTAGCATTTGTTGTATTGCTTCTTACTTGTGTTAAATTTTTAAAAATCAATTTTACAAATCAATTTTAAGTACCCACATACCTATACGCTTGATAATAAATGCATGAAACAACATAGTTTTCATTTTTGAATTACAAAATTAATTTTAATCCAGGAAAATCGTCCCTAGTGAGCTGCTGTGCATGTTATGGGAGATCACTGAACAGTCTGTAGAATAGGACTATCATTTTAGGATCACTGGGCTTATGGTACGGCAGTACACGGGTGAGCCGGGGATGGAAGTCAATGGGTGCCGGGTTGTGTCCCAGTGTGGATACGCCTGACTCCTGAGGGACCCACCATGACTCCTGGCAGTAGGGGCAACGATTCTCTATTTTAGAGACGATGTCCAGCTGCCGTTCAGAGCTGTGTTCCTCCTCAGCTGCCATCTGCTTGCTCTGCCCCTGGCTGTCATTCTGAGAAGTCAGTTCTGAATTACTAGAAGTTCATCTGCATGGGGCCTTGCCTGCTCGACTCCAGGCGTGTTGTTTGAACCCACGGGGCGGCTGTGGGAAGCCCGCTGCTCTCTGCCTTCTTATCTACAAAGGCCAGCAGGTCTTTATAGGTTGGCACAGTTTCAAAGCTAAAGCATCTACTGAGTTACAAAAAGTAATTTTCATACTTAATCTTGTTATTTTCCCCTGAATATGGGCTAGAGAACATCGATCAGATTTCATCCCCATCTGGTTTGCACAGAAGTGTCCTTAGTATGGCATAGTTCTCTCCATGGTTACTAAGAATTGGCACAACCCGTCAGAAAGACTTCCCATCTTATATCTATAACTTGGTCAGCCTCTTTATTCCTAAATATGAGATGCCATGAATATGGTTAAATCTGGCAACTGCAAGGGATTGACCATTTTTTCCTCATACTCCCATTTTCTGATGCAGGCCCCTGTGTCCAGGACACGAGCAATTGGGGTGAGGTGAAGCAGTAGTGCCTGGGGCCTAAACCAAAAAGAAAGCCCATGGGTCGTGCCCATTCTTGAATGAAGCGCTGACCCCTCTGGGCCATAATCTCAGAACCCCTCTCCCCACATCACACACTAACTGAAAACATAGGAAAGTAGATTTGTTTATTTTCTATTTCTTACTGCCATCAGTGTCTCCACAAATAAATGAAAAGGACATCATATGCCCACGAATGTATACACATCTCTTTGGTTAGACAGTACCTCTGACTCGTCAAGGCAGTAGAATCTCTGTGAGGTGACGACCACACAGGACAGTCACACACTAGTCAGCATACAGAGGGGTCAGCGTAAGGGACTAGGCCTGCTGTACTGATACGCACATGTGGTGCGTGTCTGGTCTGTGAAAATTAGGTCAGCGTGAGGTGGTCGGTGTAGGGAGGTGGTCAGCTAAGGAGGTGCTGCTGTATTTATCCTACTTCAGACCTTGATCCCAGCCGTGTCTCTGCCCTGGCTCTACACAGCCAGTAATCTTGCAGCCACAGAGCAGTGTGGTCACCTGCGTGGGGACAGTGCATGGATGGAAGCCATGGCCTCGTAACCTACCGTTAAGATACGTCCCCTCCTCTCTCAGCTTTACTTCCCTTTCCTGTTAAATGTGGAGATTACCTGCCCTGAGTAAATAGTAAATGAGATAAAGCCTATAAACACTCAAATAGTATGCTCCATTACTATTGTAAAAATGATATATTTACAATAAAACTTCAAAAACCAAAACACACTCCAGAATTCCACCACCCAGTTCCTTCCAGTTGTACCTGTGTGTGTGTTGAGTATGTTCAAATCTGTTATCTCCTCATGCTGCTTTGTGACTTATTTTTAAGTTGATCATGAATATTGTTCTGTTTTTAATTTTTTTTACAACTTTATTTGTAGTAGCTGCTTTCTATATATTAGTGTTGTTTATTTAACCAAATCTCTGCTTTTTTTGCATGTAGAAAGGTGACCGTCATTCTTATACAAATTCTATTTATAGTTCTTAAACGTGGGCTTGCATGATCAGAAAGAATCTGTCACGTTAGAGCACACGAGCAATATGGACATGCTGGCTTTTACGAAGGCTTACCAGTCTATACTCCCAGTGTGTGGCAATGTTCGTCTTCCTATACCCTTGCCAGCGCTGAAAAAAAAATGGTTACTTTTTAAAATCCATGCTAATTTGGAAAGGGTAAGATGACATTATTGGTTTAATTTGAATTTCCTTGAATATAAGTAAATTGAACTTTTTCAATTAATCAACATATATTAATACATATTCACATGTACGTGAAATTGGGATATATATGTTTATGCACTATTTGGAGATTATTTTCTTTTTTCTGTGTACTACTTATATGTTTTATTTTTATTTATTTATTTATTTATTTTTTTGTGGCTTTTGGCTAGGGCTGGGTTTGAACCCACTACCTCCGGCATATGGGGCCTGCGCCCTAATCCTTCAAGCCGCAGGCACGGCCCTGCTTATATGTTGTCTATACCCTATTTCAGATTTACATATTTATCATATTGATTTATAAAAACTCTTAATATGTTTTTGAATAATTGGGCTTACATTATGTTGGGCAAATATATTTCCTGGGTCGTCATTTGTCTTTTATTTTTTTGACATAGAAAAGTTTTTAATTTTTGCGTATTCAAATTTGCCAGCATTTTTCTCTGGAGTCTTAGCTTGGAACTGTGCTTAATAAGATTTCTCCAAGATGATGCTGCCCCCAATTTCCTGGTTATTGTATGCTTTTATTTTTTTAGTTAACTTTTTAGTATTCTGGAACTTACTGGATAAACTGAACATTTTCTCCCCAGATGGTTAAGGAGTTTTCTTTATTATTTATTTATTTATTATTATTTTTTTAATTGAATCATAGCTGTGTACATTAGTTCAGTCATGGGGTACAGTATGTGGGCTTCGCATACAATCTGAGATATTTTTATCAACCTGATTGACATAACATTCATGAGATTTTCTCATTTACTATGTGAAAACATTTTTGATCTGTATCTAGAAGTTTTCTCCTGACCCCTCAAATATGTACCACACGTGTGATCTCACCCTTTGTCCTATCTCCCCCCACCCTCTCCCTCCTCTTCCCTCCCTCTCCCCTTTCCCCGTCTTCCTGTGCAATAAATGGGTTGTAGCCTTCACTTGAACAATAAAGAATTTGTCTCATATTAGGGGTGTGTACATTGGATACTTTTTCTTCCATTCTAGAGATACTTTGCTAAGGAGAACATGTTCCAGCTCCATCCATGTAAA
>CAUYON010049884.1:0-44230 GCA_963573935.1 Arctocebus calabarensis
GAGGGAGGGAAGGGGAGGGAGAGGGTGGGGGGAGATGGGACAAAGGGTGAGATCACATGTGTGGTACATATTCGAAGGGTCAGGAGAAAACTTCTAAACAAGGATCAAAAATGTTTTCATATAGTAAACGAGAAAATATCAGGAATGGTATGTCAATGAGGTTGATAAAATATCTCAGATTGCATGTGAAGCCCCCACACTGTACCCCATGATTGAACTAATGTACACAGCTATGATTCAATAAAAAAAAAATAATAAAATAAAATAAATAAATATATATATATATATATATATATATTGGAATTTTCTCAGCTTTTCTTTTTAACCTTTGTTGCAAACATTAGACCAAGACTGAAAAGTAAAAAAGAAAACTTTTAAAAGACTATGATATTACTATTGAAGAAGGATAATAAACAACGATTAGAAAAAAAAGAAACAGCTACTTAATAAGAAGATAAGAGCGAGGAATATCTAAAGAAAGTTGTGACAGTCTTTGGCCCCTGAATGAACAGACTTTGGCCCCTGAATGAAGCACACCTCCCAGTATTCACTCCACTGTGACTCTGGAGCTGACCATGTGACTAGCCTTAGCCAGTGAGACACTGGCACCCATAAGTAAGTAAAGACTTGAGAAGTATATGCATACAGGGATTTGCCCTTTTGAAATATTTCTTCTTGAAAACCCAATTATGAGGATACCCAAGAAGTCACTGGGCAAAGCCCCAGGTGAAGAAAACTTTGGCCCAGTGAGATTACCGGCCAAACCCCTCAGCTAAGCTACTAGCCAAGGCCAGTAGCAATTGCCTTTCACGCATAGAACATTTTGGACCTTCTAACCTTCCCATTGTCACAGCTGACCATATAAGATGCAAAAGAACCTCCCAGTCATACCACAGAATTATGAGAACTAATAAATTGTTATTGTGTTAAACAACTAACTTTTAGGATGGTTTATTTCATAGTAATAAATGAGCTTTTTATTTATTTATTTTATTTTTATTGTCTTAATTATTAAATCATAACTGTGTACACTAGTGCAATCAAGGGGTACATCATATACAATCTGAACTATTTTCATCAAACTGATTAACATAGCCTTCCTGGCATTTTCTCAGTTATTATATGAAGATATTTGTCTTCTGCATTTAGTAAGGTTCGCCTGTACCCTTCTAAGGTGCACCGTCGGTGTGGCCCCACCAATTACCCTCCCTCCACCCCAATATTCTTTCACTCCTTCAGTGCTCTATCATGTACAGGAGGAATTATGGCCTTGCGTAGAGTGGAGATAGAGATTCAGGGAATGAACGGCAAGGTGAGGTGAAGAGCCTTTGGATCAACTCTAAAATAAGAACTGAGACATACAAGTAATCTCCGGGTTTCTCACTGGTGCCTTAGGCACACATCTTTTATGGTGGATAAGATCTTTTTTCCTAACCTCCTGTCTATACAATAGCATTTCTCTTTGAGCTATTCAAATATGGATGGGCCTTTAATCACTTATTAAACTGGCCTATATAATTTTTCAGTTCTCTGATTTAAAATTATTTTATCATTCTTCTTGGTTTCATTGGCCATTAGAACTTATTTTTCTATATTTTCAAAGATCTGGCAACAGCTAGGTAGCTGTCATCCCAACCAGAAAGTTACACCATTACTTTCTAACATAAATTTCAAAGTCCTTAATTATACTCGTAATTATCTTCGTAATTATCTCTACTGCCTGTTGATACATTCACTTTAAAATGATTAAGATTTATCATGATTTAGAAACTCTCAAGTAATGAAACATGTAATGCAATCATCTTTCAGAAAATTTCACATGAATTGAATAGCTGATGATATGCCTTTAAAAAAAAACTCGGAGAAAATAATTTTTCTTGAACTTTGGAGAAGTGTAACTTGAAAGGGTAGTACACTTTTGTTTTAAAATTCATATTTTCATGATTATGAAACAAATTTTGTGCAACTATATAGAAAAATATGAAATTCCAATTTAGAATTCCATCATGAAACTACACCATTCTAATTTCTCCATGCCACGGTTTGTTAATATTCCACAAAGTCCCAGGATGCAACTATAAGACTGCATTCAAATCTATGAACATGAGGCAATCATGCTCAGCAGAGTATAACAATAATTATAATAGAGATTAAATAAAAATAATTAGAAAAAGTTCATCTAGTTTTGATGTATTAATTATTCTGACCCTGTTCTATTCAGAGTCTAATTATCTGGTTCAGTGAAAATGCCAAGATTTCTTCGACTCATAAAAATTACATTCAAGTAATTATGTCAGCAAACTAAACAGTATTCATTTACCATGCCTTTTTATGCACACATTTGAATATGCTTTTTTAACTGTTTTTGCTCTTTGTTCCTATTCATGGGAAATAATACCTGTAGAGAAATTTGAAAGTCAGTTGCACTCCGAGCGTAATGTGCAATTCCTGCTGAGATTCTTCTTTTGTAAAACTGCTGTAAGTCTCATACGACCTTTGTTTAAAAAACATGAATTAAAGTTCACTCTTCAGTTGTTTCAAAGAAATCTTTAAAACCTGTAACTGTAGTTAAAAAAAAAAGTTTAAAGCAGTAATACAAAGCATCTGTTAGGAAGTTTCTTACCTTGGGTAGCTCAAAGGCTGACTAGAAGGGTCTCTCTGTAGTTACTTTGCTACCCACATTTCCCTTAGGGACCTATGACATCTATAAAAGAGCCTGGATTTAGAATAAAATACATATACACACACACACACACGTATGTTTGTATACTATATTTTAGACTTGCTAGCAACATGACGATGCAGCTGAAAATCTCAAATCACTAAGAATTTTTAAGCCATTCTTTTAAGAATGTGAAAATTCTCATAGTACAGTTAGTGCTTTCTTAACATCAGCATCAAAATAACTTCACGTAACAAAGACGCTGAGTTATATTGTTGAAGAATTCAATTATCTGTTACACTTCCCATAATCTCTGTTGCTGTTTAGAGCAAACTATTTGATGGGAATATGAAGGACAATTTTGTTTTCTGAAGTACTCAGATTATTACTTCTGTTTTCTTCTTTGTGAGAATAGACTTAGTTGAAAACATAACCTTCATTTATATTGACATCAGGGAGACCAGATGAACAGGTCATTTAAAAACTATTTTCTTGATGTTCTAACACTAAGATATCTCTACTTGTACAAATACAGAGAGTTAGCGCTTATGTATGAAAAGGGAACTATGTCTTCCTTGATTCCCAGTTTATCGTTTAGGTGCTATAAACTAGTTCCAAACTTTAACCAAGATGGAGAGAATAGAGGAACCATGATGTGCCATCAAAATAGATAGAGCTGAAAATGAAACAAAGGTGAAAAGAAGCTAGAAAAATTTAAATAAAATGCACCTGCAAGCTAGGCAAATCATCACAGGTACTGCAGCTTTGCAATAAAAGTTTCAACTGGGTAAAAAATGGAGACATCTAAGTGCGGTGCCTGTGGCTCAAAGGAGTAGGGCACTGGCCCCATATCCTGGAGGTGGCGGGTTCAAACCTGGCCCAGGCCAAAAACTTAAAAAAAAAAAAAAAGTAAACATCTAGAAATGGAGCTGAAGAGAAAGATAAGTGGTCCCAATGACGTGATTCTTTCGTGTTCCTCATATTCATAGAAATAACTCAGCTAGGGCTTCCACACATAATTTTTTTCTTACTCTCCACTTTTGAGCGTATATTGAGGTGTTGGTCAAACATAATGAAGTATCCCAAGAAACTAGAAAACTCTATTTGAATTAAGTGGCTATAATCAATACATTTGATTTAGATTTCTCTATCATCTGCAAAAAAAAAAAAAAAAAAAAGCTAGACCGACTTCTTCCTTTCCAGCTTGGATGCCTTTTATTTCTTTCTCTTGTCTGACTGCTCTAGCTAGTATGTCCAGTACTGTGTTGAATGGCCATGGTGAAAAAAGGCATCCTTGTCTTGTTTCAGGTCTTAGAAGAATGATGGCCAGGTTTCCTCAGTCAGTAAGACACTAGCTGGGGAATGGAATAATAATAATGATAATGGGTTTCCAACCTGCAGTCCACTGGCCACCTGGCAGGACTGTTTTGCTTATCCATGGTGCTCCATATCATGAAAATTACATGAGGACCTTTTTATTTTATTTTATTGTTTTTGCTCATTGGCTTTCATTATGTATTTGGGGTGTGGCCCAAGACAACACTTCTAATATGCAGAAGAAAAGACAAATGGCTAGACACCCCTGTGCACTTTTATCATGTTGAGATAATTTCCTTCTACCCTCAGTTTTTTCTGAGAGTTTTTGTCATGAAGCATTGTTGAATTTATTCAAAAGCTTTTTAAGCAGCAATTGAAATGATCTTATGACCCTGTGTTCTATTGATATGATGCATTCAGTGCATTTTAAAGGCCTAAATATCAAACACTGAGACTTGAGCACTAACCTTGTATAGGTGGGTCAATATGAAAGCGTCACAGCAGACTGTGTTATAGGTCATTATTTCATTGACAAGAAATACAGTTGACAACGTCTGTTCTGATTCACCTGTGCACGTGTTAACCTGCTTGGCTTACTGGTGCCGCTGGGAGGGCTGCATTTGTTTCTGTCCGTGTGAATTTTATGTTTCTGGATTTTTGTGTATCTAAAAACTTTCAGAATGACCTACACAAGTAGCAGCCTGCAACCAAGTTTTTGTTTGTTTGTTTTTTTCCAACTTTAAGGTTTTATTTTTGTTTCAAGTATACATTAATGCATTTATGGGGTACAATGTGCAGATTTCATATACAATTAGAAATGCTTACATCGCACTGGTCAAAATATACCTCATCTCATTTACTTAATTATTATGTTAAGACATTTACACTCTATACTTAATAGATTCGACATGTACCCTTGCAATATGCAGCCTTAAAAAATAGATGGAGACTTGACCTCTTTTAGGTTTACATGGATGGAGCTGAAACATTTCCTACTTAGTAAAGTATCTCAAGAATGGAAGAAAAAAATATCCAATTTACTCAGGACTATTATGAAATCAATTTATAATCACTCACACTTTCTCATGAAGGATAGATCATATTGCATCCAAGTTTGACAGAGAATGAGATGCCAACTTTTTCACGAATCCCTGAATTACATATTCAGAAAGAGAACATCGAGCAGGCCACCACATTGAAGTACTGTGGAATTGGCCACTTGGAGTGCCTCATTTTGATACCTACTGCGTGCTTTTATTTCCTATTGCTGAAATAGAAAAAATAAGATGATAATAAGAATGTAGGCTTAGAATGCACCATCTAAATGCATGGCCCTAATGGGCAAGGTCCTGAAAAGGGTTTGATGATGGACTCCGTGAAGGTGTCTGTAGTTCTTCTCATCTGCTCTGGGTAACCAGTTTGTCACATGCTGGGCCTTCCTTATTCTGTCTCATCCCATAGTTCCTTGTCCCATTCCCATTTAGTTGCTGGGGGTAGATTGTGGAATAGCCCAGGGCAATGTCCGGAACCTCCGAGCCTCCATGGAATTTTACCTGGAGGGCTGGAGCCCTTCTCAGGGAGGGGCCCAAACCTGGGGTCTAGTTGCTACCCCGTGTCCCTCTTTCCTTTACTCTTGGAGAAATGTGGCACCATTTTAGAGCCAGAAGCACTGTTGCAACAGTCAAGTGTAGTAATTAAGGCTATCATGTCGAATCACTGGCTTTCCAGTCTTTTCCTTAACAGCTCTAAGAAATCAGGCAAATTACTGAACTTTTATCCGTAGCAGAATGACTCCCACTTTATAGGATATTGTGGGATTAAGTAAGTAAATATACAGGAAGCCTTAGTAAAGTATTCAGCAAATAGTAAGTACAGTACTATGCACATTTTAGCCATAAAGTGACAGTGTATTTCATGTGAAAAAGTGAAAAAGTTATTATTATAACATTAATAACTTTTTCATATGAAAGAGTAAGAAGTAAGAGAAGAGTAAACCAAACTGAAAATACCATTTACCCAAAATACCATTTGTTATCCCAAAATAATTATCAAGGGGAGATACGTTCATTTAAGCTTTTATAGATTTTAACATAAAGCTGATATGACTTGTCTAGAAGGAAACTCACCTTGCTCAGCTTTCTGGCAAATGGTGGCGGATAGAAGGCCCAATCTACTTATACATAAGAAGAGCGACTTGAAGAAGGAAAGGCTGGGAATTTCCAAACTTAATATATACGATGGGAATGAGTGTATAGGAATGGCCAGAGAATAATAATATTTTCTCAGCTAGGAAGAGAATATTATAGCATTTTTTACTAGAATATTCTATGCACAACCTGTAGAAGCAATGACTATCACATCTTTGAAAACCTCAAGCAAGTGTATTTTATGAGTGCATAAATCCATATACTCAGTCACTCTTGCATTGTGCTTGGGTTGTATCTTTTGATACTGTAATGATGAAATATTCCCCTTAAGAAAAAAAATGAAAAGGTAAAGCTAATACTTTTTTTAAAGGAGTCAGAAGAGACGCATCGTTGCTCTTCTCATAGTAAATAAGATGCCCTCTTTATCTGGACGCATTAGTATTCTAGAGGCAAGTGGATATTTCTCAATGAAGAAATATAGAATCTTAAAATTTTTGAAGTGTTGAGGATAAATAAGGTGACAAAAAAGATATCTGAAGTTACAACATTTCCTTAATTTATCATACAGGGAAAGTAAACAGCAAAGAATTGAAAGTGGGGTGGGGTGGGCAATTCTGCCACAATCTGAAATTTACACAAATAAGATTATTGCCAGAGGTAGGGAAAAGTAGGTGCCAAATGTTTAAAGGTCGGGGACAGTATTTTTGGTGGGGTCAAAACATTCTGTGGTAAATTCTCTTCAAAAATATCTGACAATCAAATGTCACCATTCCAGATGAGTCCTTTGTACGTTAAGAGATTACTAAATGTAAATGAGATTACTAAATTACTAAATGTTACTAAAAATAAATAAATTGGGGGGGGATTGGGCCTTTGCAGTTCTCAATGGTTTCTTAAGAACATGTTAACTCACAACTTTTTTAGGTCTCAGATCCCTTGCCTAACATTAATATATGTCCTAAATAACCTTTATGCTCTCTTTCTTTATGTTCTTTATTATGAAGTACAGTATAATAAGTTGGAGTGTATTTTAGGTACAATTGGAAACCATATTAAAAACTCTCAGTGAATAGAGAAATATATCCCTCTGTTAGGATGTAACTAAAATTCGTAAGCTGCTTAAGCTCCATCCTAATTTCTTCCAAAGGAACACATTTTTGATTCTACAAAATTCTAGGTATATCATCTTAAAGTTTTTTTGTGGATTTTTTTTTTCCTTTCCTGAGTGGAAATTTTTTTTCTACAAAAAAATGTAAAGGAGATGGTAAACTGTAACTATTCATTTATCTCTAAATATAATCTTTAATTGCCAGGACAGAGTTATAACTTGGTAAGCTAGGAACAGGATCTGCATAGAAATTAGGGTTTAATGCATTTAGAAGTTGTAGATACTTCTCATCTGGGGATCTTTTATAAAAGAATGATTTTAAAATACAATATCTTATAACTTAACCAAGGTCACTAAGCATGCCAGGCACCTTAAAAGTCTGGATTAATTAACCCAGTTTATTTCTTCCTAGTTAATTAATTAAAAGCTGGTTGGGTTTGTACTGCTAGAAAAGTTCATGTATCTAGCATATTGATAACTAACAAAAATGGTACTTAAAGTATTGAAAGTCAGACATTTTTAGCTTACTTTGTGTTCCAAATGAACTATTGAAATAATTTCATCTTGTACATTATAAAAGAGCATGAGGTATATATCTCTTTTATTCTAATTTTCAAAAATACTATGTTAAATACAGAAAAAATGTTAAATGTTAAGTGCTATAGCAAACTCAAGAACACACTCTCTAGATTTAACCAAGGAAAATTTGTTCCATAGTTATGAATTTCTTTATTTTCTTCTAAGAAATCAAACAACAAAAGGCCCAACCCAAGCTTTGCCATTTATACCATTTCATCTCTCCCCGATGTAATCATGATATTGAAGTTGTTTACCTTTTCCGTTTTTATAACTTTTCTTTCATTTGTATGCATAGTCTTCTGATTTGTTTTACAAACTAAAACAAAGAAGGCCATACTAGATGAATGATTTTAAATACTTGCTTTTTATTCAACACAGAATTTTAGAGACATATACATGCTTCATTAATCTTTACTACTTTATTACAGTGTATGATTATACTACAAGTTTTTTAGTTCCTTCTCAATTGGTATAATTTGATTTTTTCTACAGGAATGCTGTGAACATAATAGCACATTTCTCCACGTGGGAAGGGAGAAGTTGTTCTTCGGGATCTAGACCCGAGGGGCGTGTTTTGGGGGATGATAACTTTTAAAATCTTTCTTAGCTATTTTAAGTATACAGTACATCATTATTAACTACAGTCATCATGTCATACAATAGATCTCTAGAACGGATCCTTCCTGTCCATGAAAACTTGTGTCTTGAACCAGTGTCTCCTTAATTGCCTTCTGAACGGCAAGCAGCATTCTAATTCCGTTAGTTCGACTTTCTGAGGTCTCCCAGTAAGTACGACCTTGCCGTGCTTGTTTTCTGTGCCTGGCCTACTTGACTGAGTGTTACTATAACATCCTCCAAGTTCATCCGTGTTGTTGCAAATGACAGAACTTTCTATTTTAAGTCTGCCATACTTTTCATAATTTATATCTTCAGACAATACTATGCACATTTATACTAATCGATTTAATTCAAGCACAAATTCATATGTTGGCCAATTGGTTCCCTTCTTCTCTGAATTACTTTCTCATATCCTTGTTCCCTTTTTTAAATTATATCGTTGATTTTTTTCCTTACTGGTCATAGGATTTCTTTACACACTGTGAATACTATTCCATTGTCTATCAAATATGCTGTTACTCTTCAGTATTGTAATCCATGTTTAAACCATATTATAGTAATTCTATTATTTTTTAAGTGATTACTATAGAGAATCTTCACATACCTTTGTGAAAACAGGTAAAGCATGAATTTGATGGAAAATGGAGTTACAAAATAAATAAATGAAAGGCAAGAAAGATGAGGAAAAAGGAACATGAAATACAAAGACAGAAAATAGTAACACAGTAGCTAGAGTCACATGTGCACATATTTAAATGGAATATAATGGGCTAAATGTAATAATTGAAGAGCAAAGGATTTCAAGCTAGGTTGAAACAAAAACTACGTAATGTTTATGAAAGACAAACTTAAAAAAAAAGAATAGAAAGATATCCAGGGCGGCACCTGTGGCTCAAAGGAGTAGGGCGCCGGCCCCATATGTTGGAGGTGGTGGGTTCAAACCCAGCCCCAGCCAAAAACTACAGAAAAAATAAAAAGATATACAATGAAAATACAAACCAAAAGGAATATGGTATAGTTTATACTAATACCCAGCTAAGCAAGGTTTATGCCCTAAACTCTTACTAGAAAGAGAAGCACTTCATAGTCACTATTATCATTATATAACAATTATAATACTATAGAAACACAAGAAAATTGATAATGCATATGCACTGGTTACATAGTCTATAGAAAGAAACCAATGAAAACCAAAAGAAGAGATAGAGGAAGGTTAAATCAAAGTATTCCTAAGGTAGTGCTGAACTTCATCAACTGCTTTTTCAACATTTTGAAATTATTATGTATTTTTATTTATTCTTGAGTTATGGTAAATTAGAGTGATTTATCAATACTTGGATAAGCTTGCACTGCATGAACAAGCCCACATGGACCATGTGCTGTTTATCTACCTATAATTCATAGAATATATATTTATATTATATTAATATATTATGTATCATATACTTATTCTATATTATGTATATATTATATATATTATGTATGTTTTCTAATACCGTTAAATTCAATTTACTAATCTTTTGTTAAGGATTTCAAAACTTTATAGGAATATTGGCTTATGTTTTTATTTCATCTTGTATCTTAATCAGAATTAGATTTTGTTATTAAGATTATGCTAGAGAAGGAGGAAGGGGTGAGGGAAAGGAAAAAAAAAGAAAATAGTGAGTAATTTTCACATAAATTGGATTTAATTTTGACCAAAGTACATTATTTGACCAATAATTTTTAATTCTACATTCTAAAAAAAAATGATTTATACTAGTCTCAAAAATGAGTTGGAAATAACTTAGTTCTCTCCTTTCTGTAAAAACTGATGTAAGATTGGTATTATGCAGTCCATAAATGTTTGACAAAATTCAGCAGTGAAGCATCTGGTCCTGGATTTTTCTTATACCTTGTCTCACTTTCCACATTCAATCTTTTTAATAAAAATTGAATTTCTTTAATAGGTATTTATATATGTCTATTTAAATTTTCCTTATTTGTGTTCATTTGGTAAATGGTATTTCTCACTTACATGTTAAAATTCATAAGCCTATATTACGTGCGTGCATGTTACCTTCTTAACCTCTTCATGTCTAATTTCTGTAGTCAAAATCCTTCCCTTATGTACCACATCAGTCTCAGAATGGTTTATGAAATTCACTAATTCTTTTCAGTCTGCCAATTTTAGCTTTATTATTTCCGTCTACTCTTTGTTTTGTATTTTATTGGTTCCTGTTATGTTCTTTAAATAGTTTTCCTCTACTTACTTGATGCTGTCAGTCTTGTTTCCTAGTTTCTTAATTTGGAAACTTAGACCATTGAATTGAAACTTTCCTTCTTTTCCATTATAACCATTTAAGAATACATGTTTTCTTCTGCCCACCACTTAAGTTGACTTCCACACATTTGGGTATGTTGAATTTTTGTATCACTCAGTTCAGAACATTTTCTAATTTTACTTTCAGTTTCTTCTACGCCTTATGCATTGTTTAGAAGTATGCTGTGCACCTTCTGAATATTTGAGGATTTAAAAGATATTTCTTTGTGAGTTCTTTCTTATTGAATTCCATAGTGGTCAGATTAACATTATCTGTAAGCATTAATCTTTAGAAATTTATTTAAATATTTTTATGGCACACTGTATGATCTAAATTGGTGAACATTTCATCTGTAGCAGTAAAGGATATATATTCTGCAGTTTAGTTTGCTGTTTGATGAATTTCAATTAGGTCAACGTGGTTAACAATAATGTGGCTTAAAATTCTATATCCTTACTGACTTACGAAGTTATTCTATAAGTTATTAGATAAGGGTGTTACAAAATCTTCAAGTATGAATTTGGTTTTATTTCTCACCCTTTCTGTTTTTCCTTTATGTATTTCGTAGCTCTCTTACTATTTTACTTCTAGGTTTAAGACTGTTATACTAACAAATCATACCATTCATTATCATTAAATGTTTGTTCTTATTTCTCATAGTACTCTTTATCTTAATGTAACCTCTTTCTTATTTTAACTGAGCCATTTCAGCTTTCTTATGCTTGCTGTTTGCAGAATATCTTTATATTAACGACTTTATAGTAAAGTGCATTTCTTTTACAAACTATACAGGAGTATTCAACCTGTGGCCACAGACCACATGCCAGTTATGTGAGGACCTTTTGGCTTACCTTTGGTGCTGATGCTGGATATTATGACAATTATGCACAGACCTTTATTTTTTGCTTATTAGCTTTTGTTAGTGTTTACATATTTCATGTGTGGCCCAATATAACTCTTCTTCCAATGTGCTACAGAACAAAAAAAGGTTGGAAACCCCTGGCAAAGGAGTCTTATTCTTTTTAAAATCACATCTGACATTCCATACATTTAATGGTGGTTTTTAATCCATGTACACTTATTAATTATTGAAATATTTGTTCTAACTGTACCAATTTGTTATTTTTTTACTTGATTATTTTCTTCCTCATTTATTCAATTCTTACCTTCTTCTGAATTAATTAAGAAAAAAATTATTTTAAACAATGTATTGACTTTTAAACCATTATTTTGCTCTATTTTTAATGGTTGACTTAGTTCTTAGCACCCTTGCAGTACCCCCCTGACCTTATCGCTTGATACCTTGCAGTCTACTAAGACTTGAAATTCTATCTCTCTGCATAAAAAGTAAGATTCTTACGTCTATATAGTACCACTTATCCCCTTTCTCAGTAAAATTATTGCCTTGTGTGTTAAATTTAAGCATGCTATGGACTCCGCTAGTGTTATGGTTTCTGCTTAAATGGTCATATGTCTTTTAAGAAAATTAAGACAAGAAAAATACCTATTTTTTGTATTGACCCATATACCTGCTTTTCATTTCTTTCTATAGCTTTCAATTTCCAGCCTGTGTCATATCCCTGCTACCCACAGACCTTTCCTTAGCATTTCTTGCCATATGGGTCTCTTGACAATATATTCTTTCATTTCTCATACATATCAAGAAATGGTTATTTTGCCTTTATTTTCATTGGATATTTATCAGGTAATTAATTTCTGGTTAACATTTTTTTTTCAGCATTTTAAGATGTTGGGTCCATTGGCTTCTGCCCTTCACTTTTCTCTAATATGCATTTCCTATATAAATAATCCTGTTTTTCCTGGGTGTTTTGAGCTATTTACTTTATCTTTGATTATGGCAATTCTACTAGAAAATGTCCAGAGGCAATTGTTTTCTTTCACCTCGTTCTGTATTAGCTGTGCACCTTGGAATTTTATGTTTGAAAAATTTTTGATGATTATTTCCTCAAAAATATATTCTGGCATATTCTCTCTTCTTCTGGAATTTGAGATATTAGATATTGTTTAACAGATACCAGAAGCTCCCTTTGTATCTCTTTTCTTTAGAATAGATCATTTTTACAATTAGAAATTATGCATTCTAAAAGTTCACGGGATCTACAGCTATCGTCTTTTGCTGTTGCCCACTTAGTAAATTTTTCATTTGAGATATTATAATTTTCATATTTTTTAATAGTTTTGAGTTGTCTGCTGAGAGTCCTCTCACGTTCCATCTTGTGGTAATATTGTTGGTTAATTCTCTGAACATACTTTTAACAGCTACAAAGAACTTTTCTGCTGATTCCAAGATTCCGTCTCATCCTAGGTGGTGTTTCTGTTGACTGTAGTTTCTTTTGTGAATAGGATCACATTTGTCTGTTCATTTACACATCTAGGTAACAATCACATACCGAAGATCAGGGCAATGCATTGTAGGGATGCTGGATTCTGTTTTCTTTTAAGAATGCTGATTTTTTTTTCTAGCAGGTTATTCACATGTTGGTACAGAAACCTCACATTCTATTTCCCTTTTATTGGACAGTAGCTAAAATTTCCTCTCAGCTTTTTCATACTCCCAGGTTTTGATGTCTACCAGGCCTTGGACCGTCTTCATGCATGTCCAACACAGTTTCTAGTTCATATGAAGATTTTGGGTTTTCCCTTTTTTCCATTGTCTTATTGTATTTGTGTTGCTATACAGAATTATCTGAAACTGGGTAATTTATAAAGAACTGGCCAGGCATAATAGCTCTTGCCTATAATCTAAGCACTCTGGGAGGCTCAGGTGGGTGCATTGCCTGAGCTCAGGAGTTACAGACCTGCCTGAGCCAAAGCAAGACCCCGTCTCTACTAAAAATAGAAAAACTAGCTGGGTGTTATGGCAGGCACCCCTAGTCCCAGCTACTAGGGAGGCTGAGGCAAGGGGATCTCTTGAGCCTGAGAGTTTGAGGTTCTGTGAGCTGTGATGCCAGGACCCTCTACCCACGTGTGAGCTTAGGCTGCTCCCACTCGTGGTGGAAGGGTAGGGCAGCAGTGTGTGCAGAGACCCCTGGCGAGAGGACGTAGATACCACATTCTTTTTAATGACCAGCTCTCCTGGGAACTAGAACGGGAAATTGCTCATGAACAGGAGGACAGCACTATAAGCCATCCATGGGGAGTCACTCCCATGACCCAAACACTCCCCACTAGGGCCCCACTGCCAACCTCAGCCATTAAATTTCAACAGGAAACTCGCAGGAGTCAAATATCCAAACTGTAGCATCTGTGCCGCCACCCAACACACAAACCTGAAGCACTTTTCAGCCTTGAATTCTGTTCTTTGATCCCCTAAACTCTGTAGGACCCCCCACATACACACACACACACACACACAAACTGGAAGCACTTTTCAGCCTTGAATTCTGTTCTTTGATTCCGTAAACTCTGTAGGACCCACCTCCCCCCCACACACATACACAAACTTGGAGCACTGTTCAGCCTTGACCTGTCTTTGACTCCATGACCTCCATAGGAAGGCTGCTGCTTTCCAACTGAGTTCCAGGTTTCCAGGTAAGATCGGGGGTTCACTGAGGATAACATGTGAGCTAACGTGTCCCTCGGTGCATTTTTCTTCCTCCGAGGGTCAACTATTTCTTCTCTCTTTATTTATTCACTATTTCCAAAACTGATTTATTGTATACTCTTTCTAGTGTTTATAATTGTTTGTCTGTAAGACAGTTGCACAAGGGTCAACAGGTACAAGTCACCTGGCCATGACCAGGGGCAAATCTCCCTTTTCTACATAGTTTAAACTTCTTGAAGGTTTCCTTATCACTGTAGTCATGAACAAGGCCCATAAAAACTGTATCTTGATTTCTTTTTTCTTTAGAAAAGGGTCAATGTCTGGCTATAATGCTGTCCATGTGTCTATTAGCTGAGATCTGCTTTGGGGGTAACAGTTAAACTCACATCTCAGTGGAACTGCAACACTTAGTGCCCAGGGGAGAGCAACCCAAGGGTGTTCTGTTACACTACAACAGGACTGGTTAATCAGCCAGGGACTTAAGCCAGGACTAATTATTTTTACTCCATAAAATCAGGGGTATTAATACACAACAAAGAATACCGTGTTTACTTTTTTAAGGTTTAAAATGTTTGAATTACTCTTAAGAAAAATACTGTACAAATAGAGGATATATTTTATAAGAGAAATCATTTTATTCAGTCTTCTAAACAAGTCCCACAATGTCCTTCTACTGATGCATAACTACTCTTTAATGGCAATACTATTTGCATTTTAAATTACTTTGTGTGCACTGGGTATTTACTCGGATCCTAAGAAGCCTATTGCCTGGGGTAGGGGGGTTATGCTGTAGTCCTAATTAACTCAATTAAAAATACTACATGATCCTAGAAAAACAAAGAAACTTTGTTAATAATGCCGTATTTATTTTCCATCCTGCTGCAGAAAATTAATACAGTATTTTCTTTAATTTTTAAAAAATATTTTCTACCAGTGCCCTAAACCAAAGGTTCTATTTTCTTATATGTTATTAATTACTAAATTGAAAGCAGAGTATGTCTGTGACCATAAACAGAGGACTTGATAAGTCTATTGGAATTAATCTACTTCTTATCACCCTGTCACAATACCACGATAATTAGAGTTTATAATTACTGTGAGGTCCCAGTGTACTCTGCTGATTCTTTTTTCTCAAGTAAATTTTCCTCGTGCTCCATTTCACTATCAAAATTTTCTCTGTATGAGCAATACTATTGTTGTTATAAATTATAACTAAGCATTTCCACACTTAACAATATCTTATTAATCCATTTATGATTCCAATATGCATAAAGTAAAACTACTAGTTATACTTGAATATATTTTGTTAGTTTCTGGAAAGAGGTACTATTATTTTTATTGTATTTTTTTATTTATTTTTGCAGTTTTTGTCCAGGGCTGGGTTTGAACCTGCCACCTCCGGCATATGGGGCCGGTGCCCTACTCCTTTGAGCCACAGGTGCCACCTCTAGGTACTATTATTTTTTCATCATGAAATTGTTACCTATTGTAGATAGTATAACACCATACAAAAAGTGAACTAGAATTATAAAATGGATATGTTTAAGTATAATTTTGTAACAAAGTTAAATATTCCTGTAAAGACAAATATTAAACATAATAATATCTGGATAAGTGTTAAAGAATAGATAATTCAAAAATAATGAATATGCCAGCCATATTCTTCAGAATATCAAGACAAAGAAAACCAGTGTGGTTCAACCTCATGGCCAATTTTTTTTTTTCATTTACACAGTTAATGTACAAACTAATATAAATTCAAGGCAAAACCTGGCACAGAGTATCATATTCAATATTACTTACATTTTAAATTAATTTGGATATGCTTCATATTTGCTTTGAATAGAAATATATGCTGTTAAATTACTATTGTCATTATAGCTTTATCATTCAACTAACAAGTAGTCAGATTTCTTTTAAGATAAAAATTTTGAATCCTTTCTCCTATGTGGCACACACTCAAAGCTGTCTTTTCTTTTAGCTGGAGAAATACAGTATCTGTCTTGGCATGGTTAATATTTTGCTGAGGGGGGAAAAAATAGACACAGAAGCTTTGAAAAATTCTTCTATTCACAAAAACTAAGCGTTCTACTATGGGTAAGGGCATGACGTACATTTCTTGTGGAATCCTTGTTAGAAACATACCCTCCATTGGCAGGTGAAAATACACCCAAGCTGGTGATCATGTTTGGGAATAGGTAAAATGAGAAGTCAAAATACAAATATAAACATAGACTTTTTTGTGATGCATTTATTATCAACGGTCTTGTCCGGTCATTAAGTCACACTGCCTTCATTTCAATTAATGTTTTAAAAACAACGAACTGGGCACAGTTGTTTTTGTGGTCAGTGTGCTTAATCACAGCAGAAAACCAAAACTGAGAGCCTGTCCTCAAGGAGCTTTGCCTTTCCAATAGTTACAGAGTAAGAACTTCAGACTTCCCAAGTGTTTTCAGCAGTCCCAAGAGGACTTTCTGAGAAGGAAGTTAATATATGTGAAATGACACTGGAAAAGTCATTTAGAAGAGGTTACTAAAACTTGAAAGAAATTCATAAATGAATTCAACAGTCCTAGAGATTTATTAAACAATGTTTGAGCTGAGAACTGGCATCATATGCCTCCAGTTAAATTTTAATATTCAATCTCAATGGTTCTAATGTTACTAATTTCTTTAACTGAAGGTTTTTTTTAGCAGTACGATATTCAATGCCTTTAATTCTAGACCTATTAAGACTCATAGCAAAAATATGCTATATTATGAAGTGAAATGTTAGTAATAGAAAGCATTCATTTAAGCTGAATGGAAAAAGATGTTAAATACATTTTTTGGTCCAGTGGTTACACTGCTAATAACAGATAATCAGTGCATACAACAGCGAGGGTTTAAAAACATTGCGTGGGGTCTGTCATCTTTCATCTGAGACATAAACCTGGCTTCTCAGTCTTTTATACCATAAGACAGTCCCGTTGAATTTGCAGGAGGGTGTCATTCCTGCTGTCATTGATTTCGGAGTAGGATGAATCAAGTCTTACAAGAATCTGTCATTCCCTCCTGAGCTTCAAACTAGACCCTACAAGGCAGGTTCTCGTCATCACTTGGAAGTCTCCAGTGAAATGCTATGGGATTGTTATTTTTAGTTATAGCGTTTGTACCTGAGAAGTTTCCTACACCATTTAGACATGCTTAGAAAAATATTTTCCATAGCATACTGATTCACCAAAATGTCAGCTGACTCTCACGTGAAAAGGGTATCATTGACAAATTTGCCCTGGGAAAGTTAACATCAAAGTTAACATCAAACACTTTGTTTTTTAACTTCAGATAATGAAAATTGTAGTTATTGTGCATTGTGAATTTCCAGTACTCTATAGAACATATATATTAACCTCATCAAGTGATATTTTGTATGTATAAAATACATATATGCATGTATATGTAAAAAGGTTTACCAGAAATATTTTCAACATAATGTGATATATATGTAGAGTGGAATCTTGCATGCATTTCTTTTTTATTTTATTTTATTTTACTTTTTTGAGACAGAGTCTCGAGCTGTTGCCCTGGATAGAGTGCTGTGGCATCATAACTCCCAGCCACCTCTACCTCGGGCTCAAGTGATCCTCTTGCCTCAGTTTTTTATTATTGGTAGAAATAAGGTCTTCCTTTTGCTCAGGCTGGCCTCAAATTCATGAGCTCAAGCAATCCACCTGCCTTGGCCTCCCAGAGTGCTGGGATTACAGGTATGAGCCACCACGCCCAGCCACCCATTTCTGATTATTCACTGATACTGAATTTAGATTTTTGCCAAATTATTTTGGTCCTGCCCTAAACTAAGTCTGTTGCTTTCCACTAAGCTTAAAATGATCTTTGAAAGAAGCAGCTGGATGTGACTCACACAGATGCAGGACTGGAGGAGAAATTCAAGCCTTGGGTAAGAAAGCATTCTGACTCCCATCTTCCTTTCCGGAATCCCATCTCTCCTCCTCCTTAGACAATTCTGTACAGCAAAGACATCTTTCTCCTTTTATGTTAATGAGTAAAACAAGGTATTGGCATCTGTCAGTGATTTGCAATACTGGTAGCACGTTCATATCACTGGGAGAGGTTAAAAGACAACCATACCCAGACCACACCCCCTGCCACGTAACGCGTGCGTCTGGGTGTGAGGTTCTGGTATGGTTTGGTGTCAGCTTCTCATTAAATGATCCTGGTGGTGAAAGTGCACAGCCCGGGTGATGCTGCTGGTGTGCGTGGAGACTGAGAGAGGCAGGCACTATTCCTAAGTCCCCGCTGCTATTATCTGGATCAGGAGTTTTCCAATGACACGCCCGCATGTGTAAATCTCCTTCCACTGCTCCTGGGCTGCACCCACTGTTTCCCTGCCTGCACTTCCATCCCAACCCTGCATCTTTCACAACCTTGAATGATATGATGTGGGGGATAGTGTATGTTAACGAGAATGGGTTTCAGTGTATGGGATTTTGTACTACAGAACTTTGGCCCAGAATGTTTAGTGATAAGAGTGATGGTCTTTGGGGTAGGCCTGGTACTTGGCATCATGTTCTGTTGCCATGAAAAAGTTATTACTCTTTCATTTTGCTTCTTTGTTGACTCATCTTTACATGAGCCTGAAAATGGTACTTACTTCAGATGTGAGAGCTGTGGATTCATAGAAAACATTCAGTGAATAATACATATTAGTTTTTCAATTGTTATCAACATGTTGTCAAATAAGTGTGTATACACTCAGAGGTTTAGGCATTTATCTTCCTCCCCCAAATCATCCGATTTCAAATTAAAAGTTTAGTTTATTATATCTCCAGAAAGAGTCAGGACAATTAGTCAAAGTATACATTTACTATTGACATGATTTTGGCATCTTAACAGTAGTTTGTTTATGTCAGCAGCAAGGAAGCCTGGAGAGCAAATGGAGATGAAATTGTGAGTGGCGTTTTCCAGAGCTGGTTGGGAACTGAACACTTTTCCATGAGAAGTGGTCCAAAACCTGTAGGAAGTAGTAGTCACCTGGTGCCAGGTCGGTGAATTTGATGGATGACATTCTGTAGTTTGAGTAGCATTGTTTGTGGGTGCTATGTGGATGAGCGTCGTCTTGCAAGACAATGGGGCTGTCTCTATCGACCAGTCTTGGCTGCTTAATCACAAGATCCCACCACTTCTTCCAACTTGTTGCAGTAGACATGTGTGCTAATCGACTGACCAGGTTTTGTGAAGCTGTAGTGGATGACACCAATGCTGACCATCAGTCATCATTCCATTTTTTTGTGCCCTGTGTTTTAGCATTTCATCTTTATCCAGCCATTGTGCCGACCACTTGCAATTGTCAAAAAGAACCCATTGTCATCACATGTAACAAGACACTGCAGAAATGGTTCACTTGTATGTCATGACAGCAAAGAAAGGCAAGTTTGAGATGACTTCCCTTTTGATACTCGTTTGATTCACATGGAACTCATCTATCTAGCTTCTTGCCGATTTGTTCCAAATAACCCCATATTGTTGCAGTAGTCCTGTCACACCCTGCTGCTAATTCACACGTAGGTTGACACGGGTTCACTTCCACTACAGCTTTCACCTCACATTATCCACATTGGTCTTAGGCAGCCCACATGGCTCATTTTCAAGACTAAAAACTGCCAGAATGGAACTTGTCAAGCCACCTATGTGCTGTGTGTTCATTAGCCACATCTTCCCCAAAAGCTTCATTTATATTTTGACCTATGCACACTGCATTGGTTTCACAATGGAAGTCATATTCAAGAATAACTTGAACTTTTGACTCATCCATGGTTTTGCCAATGTTGTTCTACAAAAAGTTTAAAAGTTAATCACAAGCCTAAATGTATTCTTGAAAGAGTGCAAACATACCTTCACAATTAAAAAAAAGTGTCAAAATGAAATGTCAGACATATCAGCTGTCAAACTTAGTACTTAAGGAGATCAGACATATCACATCTAAGAACGTAATGACATGCCCATCTGCCTTCTAAGGTCTCATCTTTCTCTTTCCATCCATGTCTCTACCTGTTGCAATCCTAGTGATCATTCACATTCACCTGAGTTGCTTGCTTCCTCCTTCCACTTCTGCCCACACACCCTCTTAAAGTGTAGCTGCTATAATACTTAGATTGCATTCATAATAAATGTCACATCTATCATTTCATACTACAAAATTAATCAATATACAAGTGACTAGATAAGACCATTCCAACACAAAGGAAATCTTCTCCTTGAATCTATGCATATTTTTAGAATATTCAAACCTTCTTTCCATGAAAATTCATAAAAACATTCTAAGGCACAGTTGTGTAAATTACTAGAACAGTGTCTCTTTCCTTCCAAGGTGAGGGATATAACATTCTTTTTTGTTTTGGGATATACCATTCTTGCTATAGCTGAGATACTAATTAACAGCAAAAGTAGGTCAAGAAGAATCTAAATAAATTATTTGAAAGTGAATATGAAATGGTTTGGTGACTTCATCATGGTAGCCAACAGTCATTATCCAGGTGAGATACAAAAGAAGGAGTTTAGAAAACTAAGAAATTGTGAGGACACTGCTGTCATTGTTCACCCTTGATAGCAGCATTGAGGAAGCTTGCAGAATTCTTCCATAATCACAGAAGTGATCAGGACACTCTCAGTCCTGCCTTCAGGGCTCCAATGATGAGTGGGATGGCTTTGGCTGCAAACTTTCTGCTATTCTTACAAATTTCTACTCTCGCATATGACTTTGTAATTCTTCATGAGAACCTGGCAGACGATGACAGCACGAACTCTAGAAGCTACATTTAATTATGTTCTGCTAGAAAGCTGGGATATTTCATATCGTCATAACAATAACTCAATTCTTATGTTTTCTTTTGGGAGACCAGCCCTAAACAAAAGTGTCATGTTAGCCTCCCCCCCTAATGCCATGATACCACCTTTAACTGAAACTTTCATTATTCAAGTCACAAAAGAATTAGGCTTCAACGCCAGGTCATTGTCTTCTGAAGCCTACGTTGCAGCACCTGCACAGGGAAAATATACAGGAATGATAGGATTCTTGGGAAAATTGCCAGGAAGCGTGTGTTCCCAGATAAGAAGCCTCAGTAAAAAGGGCAGAGAGAAAGTGTGATGATTAGGCTTGCCACCTTATTGATATGGACAAGATGTTAAATTAATGTTATAGATCAATGCAGGTATTGGTTAGGATTTTCCTCGCTCTGCTTTAAACTCATCACAGTATTTCTATTTGAAATGATGAACAAAGTTTCTCTGTCCTTTGAATTTTAAGGTGCACGAAATTCAGTATTTCTGTGAAATTTAAAGATGTTTTTATGTATTTACAGCCAATAATCATACTAATGAAGACTAACTAATGAGATACATTTAATTTATCAATTAAAAGGAGGGAGTAGTGAGGTAATAGCCTAATAATGAGTATGTTAATTATCCTTTCTTGCTATGTTCAGACAACAGACGTGACCATAGGATCCCAGAATAGTCCAAATTCAAAGGCAAATGTGGAGTCTCTTTTATGGAGTAGTGTTAGGGGAACACAATGTTATTCCTCCTTTTCTCACATTTATTACACTTTCGTAGGTTTCTAAAATGATAAGCATGTATGAAAATAGCCCTCAGCTGCCTAATCTATCATACAGGACTCACAAATATTATTTCTGTTTTGCCTACATGTTGCTTTGTTTACCTAACTATATCTGGAGAATTGTAAAGACAATTCTGCCATCCATACTACTAAAAAAAAAAAAAAAAAAAAAAAGAAGAAGAAGAGCGTCAAAGTCATCAATGGTTGAAAAATGGAAAACTTTTAATTGTTTACTAATAAATTTGTTTACTATGCACAAATATTAATTTTTTTGGCAATTTGGACAGGGTAAGGGTAAAAGGGCTGTCACTTCTTCCACTCCTACATTTCTACCTTTAATTTATATATTTTCTGTGCCCATATGGGACTTGGGGGAGTATCTGGATGCAGGATTTCTGTTCACATGTCTCTTGTGGGATGCCACGGCCTCCTTTCACAGAATGCACTGGCACATTTAGTCCAGCATGCGCACATGAACCTCGTCTACCCTCCGCCCTGAGCTTCTCTGTGTCCCCTTTATTTCTAACTATTGCTGTTTATATGCCGCATTACATTCTCTAATTTCCTTTTATCTTTTCTTTATTTTGCAATGTCTCAGCACGTGTCTTTTTAAGACAAGTTAATTTAGCCAATTACTCCAGTTTGGTTGAAGATAAAATCTTTAATTTATCCAGGCCTCCTTTTATTCTTTCTAGGATACTCTTTCCATTAATTTCATGAAACATTCTAATTCCCCGGTTTAGGGAAAAGCTAATATCATCCACATACACATGCATCCCCCCACACACACACACATACACACGTGCACATCCACTCAGATGCAAACCAGTTATGTACCTATACTTTCAAGACTAATTTTTTGTCATCTTTTTTTTTTTTTGGTATATAATTTTTGCTTTTCTCAAAGTATCTGAAATAGTAATAGAATCCAGATTGACAAATATGTATTTATTATGTATACATATTATTCTTCAAATGTTTTAACTCATTAACATTTTAGTATGGCTAAGATTCAGCTCTTCTCTTGAGAGAATACTTTGATAGAATAGTGAGTAGGGATCTAACATGCCTGGAGGAATATCCGGGGAAATTATTGCTGGGAAAGGCCAAAGGGTCAGTGCTGAAAAGCTGGGAGTACTTGGAGATAGATATGCCATTTTGTCACTTATCTGTTTGCTAAACTGAAAATGATGACTGACATGCATTACTTAGGGAGAGATATTCCAAGTAAGACAAATGACGTGGAAAATTCAAAATGAAGGCGTAGTTCTACCTGGGACAAGTTTCAAAAAGAAGGAATTGAGGACTTGAAGATGGCTGGGGCAGCTTTCAATTGCCAATTAGACTGGTTTCCTTTTTGTGATGAGTTATGTGAGTTAATCATGAACACTGACTCATCCTACCTGTATACTTCGACTGCTTAAATGCCCTTATTCTTAGGTGAATGTGAATTACTTGATATTTGTTTCATATATTTGTATCTTGTTCCTAAGTATATGCTATCATTTGCTTCTCTTTGTAAACAAATTTTTGTTCAGACTGTATAAACACTCCAATGAAAATGATCCCCCTAAAATATACCTAAATTGACTCACATCATGAGAAGATATGACTGCAGCAAGTGTGTTACAAATGACAAAATATTTCAACGTTTGATTATTGGATTTTTTTAAATCAAGGGTTACAATATTTTTACAGCTTCTCCAATTCCTTTGCTGGGGCCCTTTCCTGACTCCTATACTTTGTGTCCCATCACTCTCAGAGCCTGGTGCTTGAACTTCAGAATAAATTTAATCTTTGCCTCAAGCAGTGCTTCCTAGAGGACCAAGGTCAGCACAATTCTTGCTCCAGGAAGGGGTTTTAGAGCTGGATTACTTAGCTCTCAGAAAACAAAAACTGTTGGCATTAAGTGGCATTGCAATCATTATGAGACTATGTTTTTTTATAAGGATTGTGATGTGGGGAAATTATTTATGGCAAGAGTAGAGTTCTTACAAATATTAGGCTGAAAGGGCCAGGGGAGAAATTATTACATGACCAGAAGCTGGGGGATGATAACTCTGCAGCCTTGGTAGTGTTTTCTATAACATAGTTAATACTTTCATAGTGAAAAGGTGGGACTTTGAGATCTGGAACCTGACCAGAGAACTCCCAAATTTCAGCCTTGACTATTGTCATGGGATCTATTTCAGCCCCGCCTCCCTTACCTGGAGAGTCTACAATGTCATCACATCACATGAGCAGGTGTCTCCCTATAAGACACTTATTCTCTTGGGATATTCACCTGTCCCCCTTCCCAGGTTGCCCCCAGGTCATAACCAATGTCAGACCTTGACAGAGCTTCAAAAAGGAAGTCAAAGCTCCAGAAAGAATAATCTATACTGAGAAAGTAATAACAGCCCCTGGCCAGGTAGTGGCAAGAAACTGGACAGGATGTGTGGGTTGGAATCTGGAGGCTGTGAGACTGGGAAGTCCAGTAGGACACATCCAGAACATCAGGAGTCAGGATTTAATATTCCAGAAAGGGCCACAGGAACTGGCCTTCGTAATTTGCTGAGCTTGCTTCCAGAAACCAGACTCAGTGAAGGCCAAGAGAGCACACAAAGTGGAAATGAAAAAAAATTGCTTAGAAACGTGTTAAAAAAGCAAAGAGAAAGTTCTGGCACATGAGAATGTTGTAATGATTTTTGTGTGTGTGTTTCTAGTTCAAGAACCCAGCATTCCCAGGAGTGAAAGAAGGGTCTTCACTCAGGGAGTAAGGAATGTTCTATTGGAGGGAAGCTGGGTACAAGAGACTTTGCTAGGATGGGGGACTGTGCCCTGTGCATTGACTCTGTAGTGTGAAGGGCAGCCTCTGACCAGGCTTCCCTGTCCTCTCCATGGAAGACAGGGATCCAGAACGGCTGCAAGTAACCGTGATTAATCAACAGCATTGCCGGGTGTCAGCACCACGATGGGGAGTAAGATGAGAGAGTCCTAACCCACAAAGATGTACAGTGGCAGCTAACAGATTGCAGAGTCCCTATGGCAGTGAGACAGATGGATCACAGCCTAGGGTGCAACATGATTTATGTTACAGGAAGAAGGGAATCAAGAGCAGTTTAGCTGCAGGGTAATGGCAGCTTTGACTAGGAGAAGTCCCTATGACTTACCCAGTTTCCATGTAAAGTGCCTGTCAGATACCCCAGGTGCATCTATGAGTGGGGAGGCTGGGTTACCTAGACCAAGGACCCTGAGATTTCACAGCAAGTTCATGCAATCAACACCTGACACTTGTCCCACCAAAGACCTGTGGAGCTGTGTGCAGACCTCTCCGGACTGGAGAATGGAAATAGGTGGATTTTCACAAGGATGTGAAGTGTGGGCTCTCGATGACACACTGACACCTGCAGACAAGAAATGCTCCAGGGTTTACCAGTTAGATGGGGTGAAGCTCGAGTGATACACACAGACCCAGTGTGGCAACATTTTTCAGGTCTCGGGGCCGCCTTGTGGGACCTTCCCGGTGATCTTCACACTGGAGGCCGCAGGTGGGTGTCTGCAATGTCAGGACACAGACACCACAGACCTTCTCATGTGCCCGGAACAGCCGCTCTTCCCTCTCAGGATCAACAGCCTCCCCATGCTAATTTTCCACGTCCAGACCTGGATGAAATGTCCCACCAAGCAGCCTGATCTGAAGGTCTGAGCACGTTAGCTCTCCCCTGGGAGAAGTTCGACAATGGGAATTAGAAACCAGGAAGAAATTAGTTGAGTAGCTACATTTTGCCTCCTTTAGCCTTTCCCGGGCTGCCCTGTGGTGTGGCTCTCCTTACAAATCTGTGGGAAAAGTCCCACTTGCCAAGTACACTTGCCTTCTGATCAAACAGTTGGGTCTCTTCAAGGCCTCTGGCGAAAAGAATTGGCATCACAGTAGTGGATTGCAAAACACACTCTTTATCTTTAATTGCCTCCCTTGTACCATCTCTCACCTTCCCTACCTGGGATTGGACTTTCCAAACAACAGTCAACTCTTTGATCCTTGCCTTAGGCTCTAAGGGAGGGGATGAGATAAATTCAGGGCGTGAGTGTGAGTGCTTACAGACAATTAACCTAACGGCTTCTCAGCCAAACAGGTGTTTTGTGGGGGGTTTTGAGGGGGAGGGTAATAAAGTCCAAGGCTAGTTTTTTTGTTTATTTGTTTGTTTTACTATTTCACGTGTTCTGTTGGGTTAAAGTTATTGAGCGCAATAAATAGGAACTCAACATTCTTTTCCTTCCATTTGACACAGATTAGGTTCTCATAGTCAACATGGATGGAACATCCTAACAAAATCCACATTGGATCTGCTTCCCCCATCTGCCGCTCACTCCTTTTCCAGATTTTTAGGTTAGCAGATTGGCTGAAAACATGCGCTCATACCTCTTCTTAGCAGTAACTACTCGCTCACTTTCTCTTTTGATTTCCGTAGGTTCTGACTAAGCACCATGTCAGTTTCGTCCTCTTCCAGTAAAGCCATTTCCTCTCCCCTGTCTCAGTTGCTGTCTGCACTATCATGTAACCCGAGATGCAACACCCAGCTCACACGTGCTTCCTAGACAGGTGATTTGCTTGCTAGTTTTAAAAGAGCAAGTGAACTGGACAGAATATCAACATGGCGCACACCGGGGGTTTGACCACCAGCATCGGATGGCGGAGGGAGGACTATCCTCCCCTATGGAGGAAGCACCCCAGAAATTAATCTGGAGGGATTCAGGGAGGATCGCAAGAAGCTGGCTAGAAAAGCCATGAAGGGCAATGGCCATTCCAAAAAGAGTAGAAGAGTGATGTGTTTTTACTATAAAATTGAAGACTTCTGACTTAAATGAAAAATATGTATATAAATATACATATGTGTGTGTGTGTAAATATAGATATGTATATGGTGTAGAGAAGTCAGGATCCCTTCACTGATAATGAACTATCTGTCGTCTTCTGCGCAATGAGCCCTCATGCTGCATGAATAATTAAGGCTCAAAAGAACTCAATGTAGAATGAAATGTTCCATACAGCCAGAAAGGGTACAGTAGCTTTGACTGAAAACTGGTGGGTTGGACATTGAAAGGTTTAAGGTGTATGCGTGCGCGCTCTCTCGTGCTTGACCTGGGAGGTGTGTGTGCTTCCTGTAGTCACACAGTGATAACCAAGAGAGAGACATTTGGAAGAAGAAAGACCCTTGTCTGGAGCCCATGGGGCTACCTGCTGCTTCGGGTGGCCCAGAGTCATCTCACAGGGCCTCTTTGTTCTCACTTCTCCTCCTAAATTGACTGGGGTTAGGAAGCTGGGATAAGCCAAGGTGGGAATAAAGTCCAGTGCTAGACAGAGCGTGGAATAGAGAGTTAGATCACAAAATGAATAACTGCCCCCAATCCGTCGGTGGCAGAGAACACGGCACGCACCAAATCTCATTTTCTTTTCCTTCTGAGAATACAACGAGCCATTTCTGTGCTTTCCTAGAGTCGGGTGACTAAGTTCTGTTTGTTGGAATGAGGGAAAAAGTCATGCGTGCTAGTTCCAGGTCTGTTTTCCCAAATCTGTTGTGTGGCTTTTCACAGCACATAAAATAAAAGACTTCAGTGCTGGGGAGATTGGCCTCCCTCTCCACCGCAACCTGTCTCCCAGCGTCTCCCGAGTCAGAACTGAACCTCTGCTGTACGGACCGCCCAAGATTTGGGGTCTGGTGACTGTGACAGTTGACCCACTCTGTACGTCATGGAATCCTCAGTCTCTTCTTTCCCTAAACATTTTCTTTGAAAATGAACATGATTTTTATTTCCCGCAAGTCACCATTATAGCAAAAAAGATACCAAAATGGATAAAAACCTGGACAGTGGTAGAGAAAAGGATTTCTCTCTTTAAACAAATGACACATTATTGTTAATATTCCCTTAACCTCGAAGAGGAGAAAAGTGTTCCTTTCTTCTAATAGAAAATTAGAATCCTGAATCTGCCCCATAAAATTTAATTCTAGTGTCTGAAATGGTTATACTAAATTTGGCCTCTTAAAAAAGTAACATATAAGAATCATTTTCCCCATGAAAACACCATCGTGGGAGCTTACACATGAAGAACTATTTACATACTCCATTTTCTTATCACCAACTATTTATTAATTATTATATACTAATACGAATAAACATAAATGAGTAAGGATTTCAAATGGACACTCATTAACTCCCTCTAGACTGATTATGCAATGTCATTTCACAATATACATATTACACATGATCAAATGTTTCTTTATGCAATTTTATGTTAATTATTAAACTCGGAATTAACCATTATGAATAATTATTAACATATTCTATTCATTGCAACTATCATTCATATTTTTATAACAAGGACTACCTTCCAGAAAGGAAAACCTCATTACATTCAAATATCATTTGTGTGCTTTAGACTTCAACTACTTAAAATATTAGAGAAATAACTCACATATTCAAGGACAATTTAAAAACCGCCCTAATAAAAATAATGAGAAAAGCAAAATTCTCATTATTTTTCCAGACTCTTTGTTTGCTATTTTTCAGACATTATTTTCTTACTAGGGAATACAATAAAAACAAGTGCAAACAGTGATTAACCAGCTTTCTGCAAATGATACTGAACATTAATTTATGATCATATTTATGTAATGAGGAAGTTTGGCTGAATTGTCAATCTATGATTAGTTCCATCAGAGAAAACATTACTTTGGATTTTTTTTTTTTTCTAAACAGAAGGCAGAATTCTTCAGTGAAAAGAAAGACAAAAAAATGATGAAGAATCCAGCGTGTTACCTTAAAGTTCATGGTATCCAGAAATCGAAGAGAACTCAAACCCATGCTTTAGGTAGACACAGGGAATTAATAATTAACAACAGGCAGTACACCTGTTGCAGGAAAAAAGATGTATGCCATTTTTCCTGCAAGGAAAATATTTTCTTGATACAGAATAAATATATGTTTCAGCCTATTTGGAAACAAAATAGCTCTGAGCATTATTCATCTAGGAAACTACTCTTCATAAGACATAATTATGAGTGGAGGTACACAGTTGAAAGAAAGAAGTTGGAGGCTTAATACAATGGGGAAAAGCAATTAAATATTTCATAAATGAGGATGAACTATCAGTTGAGATAGCCAGTTAGTTGCATTTCACTTTTAAGAGAAATGGTTCAGAGATCTCTGGTTAAGAGATCAGAGTTTGCTGGTGGTGTCGTGATACAGGATGCCCAGGAAGGTGAATGAAGACTTGGACGAGATACCACTGGGGTCCCTTGTACTTCTTACCTCGTATGGTTTTAAAAGCCAAAAGAGCCTCATTCTGCTTTCGATTGCATAGAATGAATGTTTGGTGTTTTCATCTGATTTATCATTGAATTGAATTAGCCAGAAATGGAAATCTTGTCAAGTATGCTAGATCTGTTGAGTTATCAAGTATTAAAATAGTTGGCATAACGGTAAGCTTGACGGTGCACACAGAGCACCTCATCTATAATTTAGAACTTGAGAAATGCTGGGTTCAGGTCAGCTATGCTCCAGGAGAAATGGGCCTCAGACATGCACGCGTTTAACCTCAGCGACAAAGGAAAGCACAATGAAACTTTTATTCTCCATATTTTTGGACAAGCTTTGGTGGAGAAATGAAGCAAGATGTGCCATTTCCTTCCCTCCTGAGTGAAGGAGTGATGGCCCCAGTGATAGCCCTCAACTGTCAGCCTCTTCCAGGATGGTTTCTGAGAGCTGCCGGCTCATATTTCTTACTGAGGGAGCCGAGGTTTTAAAAGCTTAACCACTTTGTCCAACAAGGGACAAGTTTCGTTCTAGTGCCTTTGGGGGCTAGATCTTTGTTGGAGGAACTATCTCATGGGTTCTAGGTGGTTTCTGTCCTATCTCTTCTACCCACTCGATGCCAGTGAAAATATCTCCTTCCTATTCTACTGGCTCAGACAATCAAAAGGATCTCCATCATTATCAAATATCCATCAAGGTGCACAGTTGCACCACATTGAAAATCTGTTAAAACCATCATTTCAGTGGTGTCTTGCACTTTCTGATACCCTCCTCCTCCTCCTCACGTTGATCCCACGTTAACTTCACAGAAGACATCTCAAACACTATACCCTGTCTCAGATTCATGGAAAATAGAAAATGGTATTTAAATCCAAAAGTGACTAGTCGCTAGGCTCTTGGGAAGGTGGCTATACTTCAGCAAATCTATTCCTGGCTCCTGGCAGATGCTGTCGAAGGGAGCAGAGCGAATCAAAGTTCAAGGAGGTGGTCAGCCCTTCAGCAAACTGGCAAATTTCTGTGGATCTGACAGGCAGAGGTGGATTCGGGGATGGACAGAAATTCTATGCACAGTTTAAAAGAAGAGTTTTAAAATATTATACACAGTCATGTGGGGCAACAGTCTAGTCAGCAGAAGTGCAGAGATGGACAAACTTGAGAGAGGCTAGGGGCTGTAGAGAAACGACTGTAAGAGATTGGTGTTATCACGAAATAAGCAAGGTTTCCTCTCAAACCTTCAGCAAACATCTCCTGTGGGCGCAAGAATCTCATGTGCATGGTGTGTGTTCATGTGTGTGTGTGTGTGAAAATTAAGGAAAAAAGACGATATTTCATTCTATGGTGCAGCCTTTTGTAGAAAATCAACACACACAGTGCAGGGACGTTGATCCTTAAATACGAATGTCTCTGAGCATAGCCTTGAGTTTGGTGCTCAAGAGGAAATATGTGTCTGTTCTCAGGCCTCCTCCCAATCTCAGAGAGACTGGTGGGGAATTGGGCATTTGTGGGAATACGTGGCAATTTAGTTCAAGTTCTAAAAGGCTGGGTCCCTCTGCTGACATCCAGATTATCCATAAATATGGTTCATCTTTATATATTACTTTGCATTTTCTGAGCCATTTTCACATACAGCAGCTCGACTGAGATACATCATGTGTGGTATTTTGAATCTTTACTGTGACATGACATCATTCTTCCCTGACCCAACTAGCAGATCTCCTGAGCTGCTGGACCCTGTTCTTTCTGTATCCACTGACCTTAACACTTATTTGTACAAGAGCACTTAGACCAGCGGTTCTGAACCTGTGGGTCGCAACCCCTTTGTAACAATGAAGATACATCCTGCATATCAGATGTTTACATTCCAATTCATAACAGTAGCAAAGTTACAGTTATGAAGTAGCAATGAAAATAATTTTATGGTTGGCGGTCACCACAACCTGAGGAACTGCATCAAAGGGTCGTGGCATTAGGAGGCATTACAAAGGCTGAGAACCATTGCCTTAGACCGTAAAATCACTGAAGTTTTTCTCCTCTACTAGCAGGGAGGCTGATTAATGTCAAAGCCTGTGACTTACTTATTTTGTATCACTGAATCCTAGCACAGTGCCTAAAACACCCTTGGCACTTAGTTATATGTTAATTGCAAAATAAAAAAAATATGTAAGTGGCTGTCATTTCAAGTTTTAAAGATGCAATTAAAAGATACCCAAGTAAGATGTCTTTTTATGCTGTTTCTTCACTAAATTATAGGCTTCTGACTGTCAAAATGAAAGAGAAAGGAGGAAATAGGGAAAGAAGAAAATACGACATGTGAGCCTGTCGACTGCATGCTAATATCAAATGTGTTTATATCATTTTCTAAAAGTGCATGTTTAAAATGTGATTAACCTAGAAGTACCAAAGAGATTAAGTTTTTTGGCCTTTTTGTTGGTAAATGACAGCTCTTTTTAGTCGCTATTGACACTACAGTCAAGAGAAGTACGAATATGCTTATTTTGTTTATAATGACTTTTGCTCGAAGTCAATTAACGAGGACTTGGAATAAAGAAGAAGAAATTTGAAAAAGATTGTCTTATCTTCACAACACCTCATAAAACTCTGTTCCATTGCTGGTGCAATGTGATGTTCAAATATTTACAGCACCAGATCATACCTCTCCTATAGTTACAACTTGCTAGCCCTGAGGTACATTTTCTCAGAGTTAGTTACGCGCTTAGTCTTTTATCTCTAGCCAGGCCTTCCTTCTTTAATCATTGTGGTTTCATGTGTGGAGTAGACAGTTGTTAGGTTTCTGCTTTAAAAAAAAAAAATTACGTCTTAATTGGGGGAGCTATGGGTCAGAATTGGGATTCTTCTTCTCTGAACTTCTTCCAACCTGTCTGGGGTTTAGATGCCTCAAACTGAATACAGTATCCAGGTGTGGTATTCTCAGAATTTCAGAGACCTTGTCAGCCTGTAATGAGATGAGACATGTCTTTGTCTGTCACTTAGCAGGACTTCTTCGGTGTTTCAGTGCTGTCACCTTGATGCTCATTGTAGATGAGTCCAAAACTGCATTCCGCAAGTTAATGCATCTGTGCCCTTCAAATAGCTTGTCCGTAGGGCACTTTCTTTGTTAAGTCCTGTTATCTATGGTTGTATAACAAACTTCCCAAGCCTTGGTGGGTTAGAACAGTCGTTTTGCACATGACTTGTGTATCAGGAATTTGGGGAGAGTTTAGTTGGGTAACTCATCATTAATCCACGTGGTGTGGGCTGGACAGACAGGGATGAACAATCGATCTAGGTTGAAGAAGGAATCTTCACTCACTCCCAGGGAGGCACCCGCATGCTCCTTGGCCTGGTTCTCTTGCTGTCTTGTGGTTTCTCACTCCGCAGTCCCCTCCAGATGGTTTAGGCTTCTCACAGTTCCACCTCCAAGAAGGGTCTGCATCTCTGTAGTCAGTAGTGAGACTAAAGAACTCTAGCAGAAGGTCAAGTTAGTGCCAATCATCCACGTGAACCTGTTCCCAGGGGGGCAGGACCCTATAAACACAGAAAGTCCCATGATCCTCATTACTAAAGAGGAGAAGTGAATCTGGGGCCAAGAGGAGATTGTTGCCGCCAATATTGTTCCCATTTCTCAGATGACACTAAGGTATGAGAGAGTGACAGGTTGTTTTAGTTCCACAGCTAATAAGCAGAAGAGCTGCAGAGCAAAGTCGGGACGCTCCCGAGGGCTCCAGAACCTACATTCTGTATCTTCTCACAATTCCGTGCACTTTTCTATATTTCCAAATCAGTTATCAGCTGCACCCCAGCTGGACAGAGTAAAGATGTACAAACTTTGCGGAAGGCAGTTTGTTTTGTTTGTTTACTTTTAAAAACAAAATTCCTTGAGATCGTTGCATCCCTATGTTTTCTGAGTAATTTACAATTTGCTTTTATTAGTATCTCTTTAACTATAAATGATTTCTTCTTTTGTGTGTGTGTAGAGACAGAGTCTTACTTTATCGCCCTTGGTAGAGTGCCATGGTGTCACACAGCTCACAGCAACCTGCAACTCCTGGGCTTAGGCAATTCTCTTGCCTCAGTCTTCTGAGTAACTGGGACTACAAGTGCCTGCCACAATGCCCAGCTATTTTTTTTTTATTGTTGTTGCATTTTGGGTGGGGCCAGGTTTGAACCCACCACCCTTGGTATATGGGGCCAGTACCCTACTCACTGAGCAACAGACGCCGCCCTAACTATAAATGATTTCCTTGGAGTAACAAAGTCTTTTTTCCTGCCTTTCCATTTTCTTTGCTTCCAATCATAGATGAATGGGTTACCCATTTGTGGTCCACGCATCTTCCCGGTTGCTAAGGTTTCTCCCCAGTTGGTAGGCATCTAGTCCCCATTAAGGAATGACAAAATCAGACTTTCCATGTGCTATAAACCTCCTCCAGCTTGTAAAGGAGACTTCACAGAAGGCTACTTCCACATGGGGCTTTCCTGTCAAAAGCTACAATGTGGCTTGGCAAGCCCACCACGTCACTGTGCAGACACTGGTGCCCATGTGACATTCTGCTTAACCTCTTCGCACCTGAGCAAAGCCCTCGGCACAACGTTGACTTTGGTGTGAAAAGAGGCTCCAGTGAGTAGCTGATTTAGAGATTCTGATGAATGTCAGGAAATAACAGCAGGATTGGGGACAGGCCGAGGTGAGGTTATCAGAGTCAGAGCGCAGGAACTATACACCAGCTCTGGCATCCCCTTATCCAATGATCGTACATAATTAAATTGGGAAGGGGAAAATGACTATTTTTAAACAAGTGCAAAAAGTATTAGTTTGGAGACTGGGTAGAATGTGAGCAAAGCCAGCTATTCATCCTGTACCCAGGAGCTCAGACAGAACTAAATTATGCTTCAGATTAATGCATCGGTCAGTTCAAAGGTTAGACAAATAGCTGTTTCTCAAGGAGACACACTACAAAGCTCAACTGTTCATTGGAAGGTCTGTAATGGTCTCCACAGATTCCCAAAGGAGTCCCTGTTGTTTGTTTCTGATTGGGAGATATCCAAAGCTGACTCCAAGCTACCGATGACCTTTATTGCTAGGGCGGGAAGGCCAAACTCTGGAGCCAGTGTGATTTGACCAGTCTCTGGGAAAGAAAAAGAAGGAATAAAAAAAAAAAAAAAACACCACCCACACATATAACATGACTCAAGGATTATGCACAAACCTTCAGTTAGCATGGGTGAAGGAATAATAGAAAATGAAGGAGTCTGCTTGCTTGCTTCTGCAGAAATAGCTTAAAATATTGAAGAATGTGGTTTAGAGGAGTCAAGTTTGATTTAATGAAAAACTATGTGACGGGCCGCAAAAATAGGGAAGAAAATAAATTGCATCTTTTTTCAATGCTGGCCATCGTTCCCTTGACAATTTTGAAATACTTGAGGTGAATAACGCTTCATGTGAAACAGTTAATTTAAAAATGGACAACAAATCTATAAGACTATGGCGCAGAGAAAAGAGAGAGAATTGAAATTAAGGTTGTAAGTTGAATGCATTATACAATGTCATATGATTATATTTAAAGTTAAAAATATTTAAATTCAGGAAGAAAAGGTAACTTCTTGAAGTCCTGAGATATTTTTAGAGGTTGTTCCTAGATGGTCTCATCTCTCTCCCAGGAATGGGACCCAACCTTTTATCCACTCAGATAGTCATTATCAGGCACTTGCCACTGGTCATTAATCGATATCTTCAGGCTTTAATAAGATACCATATTAAATTCCTAGGGTTTTTTTTTATTTATTTTGTCTCATGCATAAGTTCTATGTTGCATTAAAATTAACAAAAACTGTCATTAATTGTTATTCCATTTGCACAAGGTCATTCAATATTCATTGAACAAAAAAAATGTTCTCGAGTACTTATTAGAAACAAAGCATGCTGAGATTTAGTCTAACAGAGGGAAAGAGTTTCTTAATAATAAGGCTTCCACCTGGGAGAAGCCCTGAGTAAAACATAAGATTTTCCTGGGGAGAGGGTGGAACAGTTCTTCAGATGTTTACTTGTCAATACGTCAAATATGTATCCACGAGGGTACTCCTTAATTTAGCCAACAAATATTTCCATGTTCTACATTAAAGGGAGGATGTTAGAATAGTTCGTAGTTTTAAAGTAATTTTATAATTCTTGGCTGGTGCAAGTGTGAAAACAATTAAGATGGTATCAGAAGTAGTTACTGAGAAGTGATTTTGACACTTGGGGGGAATTTGGGGTAGGTTAAGGGAATCACTTGGCTGGGAATATCTCAAAATTGAGTTTATATAGATTAGAGAACAATGGTGCCTCTGACGGAAATAAGGATGTGGGAAATGAAACCAGTCTGAGGGAATGAGAGTACTGAATTAAACACATTAAGTTCTAGTGGCATTTTCACTGGTCTGATGAAGATAAGAAACTTGAAATTGGGAGAGTTGAAAAGACCCAGTGAGGATTTTAGAGTCATACATTGATAACTTCATTAAAGAATTGGCAGGAGGAGAACAAAAGGATTTTTGAACAGTAAAAAAGGCCCAATTTCAAAAGCTTACATTTGTAATGAAATGTGTTCATTAATTAGCTGCACCTCTAAGGAAGTCTATGTGTAAAGAAAACCCATTGTCAGGATTATCTGGTTCTGAGAATTGTCAGAGTGGAAGATCAGAAGTGATATTGGCTCAGGTATAAGGCAGGGATGAATCAAAGGCAGTGACTGGGTTTTCCAGGGAAGGAAGGAAGAAAACTAAACTCAGAAAGGAGCCATATAATTCAGACACATTGATGGGGGGGTCACGTGACTACAAGAGACCAATCAGCAAGAAGCATGGGTTTGAGGTCATGTGAGTGTATGAGACCAATCAACAAGAAGCTTGGGATCAGGTGGGGCTGGCAACAGGGAGAAACAACTGCAAAGACTATGGTTCCCCATCATGTTCAGCCCCAGCTTTCCTGTCTGAGTAATAAGACCACATAACAGGCAACATGAGACTTTACGGGGAAACCCACTACATGTACATGAACTTCTCTCTCATTATTCTGCCTTCTTATATGATACATTAAACATATGTGTGCATCATAAATATTTGTTAAAATAAGTGGAATTAGTAAATCGTGTCTACAGCCAGGACATGCTCTATGTTGAGATCTTGTGATGATGCAATCACATGTTTGATTGACTTGTGGGAGTTGTGTCCTTTCTGAGGATGACAGGTGTCAAGACGAAGATAGATGGGGCAGGGGATTGAGACCCAGGCTTCAGAAATACCATCATAAGTAACACTTGGGGCTGAAGCTGTGATGACGTGTGAAGCAGGCGCTGAAGCAAGGTGAACAGAGGCCAGCTGAGGCAATGAGCTTTTGTACTTTTGATCCTGAACTCCTGAAGAGCAAAGAGGAATGCCCTATTCTTTTTCAAATTCATAATGCCATAAAAATGCCTATCACATTGGCATCATCATTAATTAATTAGCAGCAGGATAGGGCGCATATGTACTGACAGCATGTTTCAAATGAGGAAATGTACTGTGATTATACAGAAAGCAAAAAACAAGACCTCTCCTTAATCCATTCCTTAATCCACAGGTATTAATTGAACACCTACTATGTGCAATTGGCACCTTTTATTGGCACCACTGATACAAAAATGAGCAAGAGTAGCAAAGTTTCTGCTATCAGAGAGCTTAATTTAGTTGAAGATGACATCAATTAATACAAAATATTGCATAATGTAGGAAAAGGTGAATCCTCTATGGCAGAAGTTTTTGAAGCATAACAAATTATTTGAGGAAAGCTGAGTAGAAGGAGGATTTGGTATGAGAATACAGCAGGAGTAGAGAACCATGAGATTTGACAGCAAAGATAAAATACTTGTTTCTGTCAGATTGAGGGAGGGTGAATGGTGGGATCACACCTATGGTGCATCTTGCAAGGGTCCATGTTGGATCTATTAAGTATAGAGGATGGGGTCTCAACACAATAATTAAGTAAACGAGATGAGGTATAAACCAGTGTGATGTAGGCATTCTTAATTCTATATGAAATCAGCACATTGTACTCCCTCAATGCATTAATGTGTACATGATCTATGTATTTATTATTTAATTTTTAAAAAGTACTTGTTTCAATGGGTTCAATCAGTGAATCTTGTATTAGTAAAACAGCTGAGTATGGCTAGACTGAAATGAATTAGATATTTTTAGGAAAAGACAGAAATTTCTATTGTTTATAATAGTAATTTACTTTCCAAAAATAAGACTGTATTCAGAATAAAGTATTGGACTGATTAGTATTCAACATTTTTGAGTTTGTTATAGCTCCCAATATGTTTCTGTATTAGAGGAAGTTAACTTGCATTTACATGAAGGAACACAATATTATTTTAAACACAAGCAATCAAGAAAACTGACTTATACATTCTTTTTTAAATTTGCTGTTGTTTAGCTACAAATATTCAGACTCAGACGCGGTCCTGAGATACTAATGATTAGCCGGAGGAAGCATAGGATGAAATAATTTGGAGCCTCATTAGAGAGTCAAGTCATTCTCATTCAACTTGCTGATAAGTTTCAGAAATCTTGACAATCTTCCAAACTGTGCCACTATTTCTTTCATGAATCTAAATGAACATTAAGACATTGTGCTCTAATCTTCCTGAGGATTTGGCCAAATTCTGGAGAAGAAAACCCAAAATCCAGCATTGACAAACACATGAATGACTATAGTTAACAACCATAGATTAGGTAGTTTCATGTAGTCTGAAGGAGGAGATTGAATGTTCCCAACACAAAGGAAGGATAAATGTTTGAGCTAGTGGCCTTGGTAATCATCCTGATCGGATCATAACATAGTGTATATATGGAAGCTTCACCAAGTACCCTGAATATGCACCATTATTATTAAATAGTCAAGTAAAAATACATGAAGGAAAGGAACAACATGAAAATCAAAAGGAGATTATTCTGCATCTCTCTGCTGCCTTTCACGGCTAGCATTGGCTTTCCTGGATATGTCCTGTTTCCAACCTGGTAGACCCAAAGAATTGGAGGTTTTCAACTAAATAACCACAAAGAAGCTGAATAGTATTTATAGAGCTCCTTAGACTGGAGTGGATGTGTGTGGTGAGAATAGTCAATTGGCCTGGTAGTAAGTGCCTTAGTTTAAGATTCAGGTAGACAACTGCCTTATAGATATTGGCTTTACATGTAACGTGAAATTCAGAAAGTAAAGAATAGTAACATTTTATAATGTCTTTGGACATGGAATAAGGTTCAAAGGCCAATATATAATGTTATATATTGTGACACTTTTGGAACAATTTATTGCTATACATTTTATGGGAAAAATATTAAAATATGATTAAATTACTCTACATTGTAAGTTAAAAGGAAATACTATTTGCAAAACCACATGTAGCATACATGCTACAGCTGATTCCTTTATTCTTCTGGAGTTTCAAAAATTACTTATTTAGTCATGCTATTTGTGATACAACTGATTTTTTACATTGTTAAGCTACCCAGTGGTTAAGAGGGCACTTCCTAAAGATGTAAGCTCCAAAAACTGTTAACTTTGCCCTCAAGAGAGCTCAAATGAATATATTTCAAATGGAAGATGCGTCCAATTTCTTCAGAGTTACAACACAAGTTTTGACTTTGAGAGCATCATAATGAGCAAGCACATCAAAGTCAGCCCGTGATCTTCCCAGCTAAGGAGGCTGAATCTGTAGCCCCATCAGGCCACGGTGGGTCCTATCATATAATCCACGCTGGAGCAGAAGGGAGAGGCGCATTGGAGGCAAAGCTTTTATGGCCGACAGTAAGTTATTATTTTTTTTTAATCATCCTAGGGTTCACCTTTCAGACTCTTCTGATCACATTTCCCATAAAATGGGTCCTACTTCTCACTTTGGAAGGAAGAAAACTGAAAGCAAGAGAATGCACTGCTCTGAGAGGTGACCCTAAATAAGGACAGTGACAGCAGCAGCCTGTCTGCTGACTATCCTGCCGACTCTCCCCAGCTCTCTTTGCAAAGGTCTGAAGATAAAGAGAGTTCAAAATCCCATCTCCCTTCCAAATCCCAGGGATTAACACTGTTGTGATTTGCTCTTCATTCCAAGCCAGCCCAGAAGAATGGGCAGGGCCCGTCAGTGGGATAAAATGGGCAGATGGGACACCTGCTCAACTTGCCTTCTCCTCCCTGAGCACAGTGATGACAAGGCAAGTTTGGTTTTCAAACACGGAAAGCTCCCTCCCCACGTGTGTCACCATTACAATGATAAGAGTCAAGTTGCTCAGGCACGGGAAGCAGAAGGTGGATGATTTGCACAACTTCACATCAGACGTCAGAATCACAAGCAGAACTGGAGTAATCTTGGAAAAATGTTTTCCCTGACTCCAGCCCCAAACACAAAACCACGAACTAACTGGTAGAGGAGAGTTCACCAAGTATTATATATTATTAAATAATGTTTTATACCTATCGACAGGGCCTAGAAAGGACTGGTTAATTTATCTTACCGTGGTTTTCGTTTTATTTTTTTAAATAACTAGATAACTCAGTGGAGTGATTAACATTCTAAAACAACAAATGATCATGTTACTTCAAGGTCTTGACTTACTGTAAAGGCGCAGAGGTAGAAATGCTCTGGGCCGACAGTGAAACCCCATCCTCCCGCACTTAGGTACGGCTCCACAGAAGGTGGAGAGCGTCTGGTGCCCTGCTGTTTGGAAATGACCCAGAGACAGAAGGGGAAGATGAAGTTTCAGCAGGAGAGAGACTGAGTATCTCAGAGGATTTGCTCCGGGAGGCATAGACGCTGGCCTGTGAGTTACAGTTTCCAAAGCAGGCCTCACTGCTGGTTCTGAACAGTTGTGACTGTGAGTTGGTGATGGGGGTCTCTGCATTTCATTCCGTGTGTTGACACTGGATGGCAACCCTGGAAAATTTTAGAAGCAGGGAAACATCATGTAGAGCCTTTAAAGACAAAACTCGGACGTGGATAATGCACTTTCTCTGACGTGCCTTTTCTCTCCTTCTCTCTCTCCTCCTTTATTTACTTCCCTCACAGCAAAAATCACATGCATTGCATAAAATAAAATTGCCTCTCAAGTATTTTCCCTGCCAACTACGTAGTCCTTACTTATCATGTCGGAGACAATACGAGACAAGTATTACAGAATGCTGACTTCCGGCCACTTAAAAATGAGATTTCTCGGAATAAATTAAGTTATAAAAGAGAAACTGTGAAATCTGGTGGCACCTTCATGTGGCTGATTATCATTTAGAAATGTGCTACTTCCTGCCAGATGATCTTTACAATTGAGGACATTACGGCTCGGAGCACCATCGCATTTATAGTGAAAATGCTGGCTTGCAATTGGCAAAGGCTGGAAATAAATTTGGAATCAGGCCCTGGTGAGAAGTGCTGGCCTCTGGTTGCCTGCAGTGTCAATGAGGAGAAAGTTCTTTTGTACAGTACAACTTGCCCCTGGGCCCTCGCCTGAGTGAACCCTCCCCTGTTCAGCAGGCCCAGCCGGCCTTGGAGCTGACTGAGCTGCTGAAATCTGATCAGCCAAAGGCCGGGCTGCAGGAGGCTGTCATTGCCTCAGAGAATTTGCAAAACTTAAAAAGGAACCACTTTCACTTTCAGGATTTTTACAGAAAAGATCAGCTGTTTCTCACCCCGAAGTGTTGCAGGGGTCTCACCTTTTAATTTGTAGTGGTTACTGCCGTTGGTTGGTTTTGTTTGGAGCTATTCTAAATTTCCCTATAAATCTCTATGGTGCATAAGCCAGGCTCCCACAAAGACGCGCTATTGTCATCTGGGAAGCGAGCGCTGCCTGCGAGACTTTCCTTCAGCCGCCTTTGCCTGCTCCACTCACCCTCTTCCCGGCTGATGCCCCTGAGTCTCACAACATCAAGGCCACTCCCTTATTTTTGGCCAGGGATTCACACAAATGCTTGGCTTTGAAGTGTGCGCCTGCCTGTGACACACTTATGAATCATTCTGTAAAGTGTGTATGTGCTTTAGCAAGAGCGAGGTAGTAATTCCTTGCAGAGACGAGTGAGTCACTACTTCTCAGGGAAGCCATCTCCTCCCACATGAGAGGCCAGCCAACCTCTCTATCCCATAATAATCACTCTCTACCCCATAATAATCACACCTTTCTGGCACCCTTTCTTCTTTCAGGTGGATTTATTTTGAGAGAGACAAGGTCGGGTTTGCCTGCACCAAGAAAAAATTTGCTCTGACATTCTACAAATATTGCTTGCAATGTGACCTCATCAATTCGAAACTGTAAAACATTTCTATGATTTTCTCTTCTGTTTGCGATGTAAACTTCAACTTTGGAGGGCACAAACTCTTAAAACAACATCACTTTGGGTGTCCGAATTTCCAAGTCCACAGAAAGGAAACATTGTCAGAGAGGTTCAAAAACAGCTGAGGCTTATTTTGGTTGTATTAAAAGATGACAACACAGGAGAAGACTAAGGGGTGGGAGCATGAGTTCTCAGCTTGGAGTTCTTCCAGTCTGGGCGTGAGAGTTAAGTAAGACAATGGCATGGACTCCCCCACAGGAGACCTGTGATAGGAGACGAATGTTCAGCACTGTTCATTGTATCTGAGCTTGGATGGGTTTAGGCCCCAGAGACCATGAACATGGTTAAGATTCTCACCAAATGTACATCTACAACATTAGAGAAAGAACAAAGTTGAAAAGTACAATCTACCTAAATTTAATACTTAATTGTCATGCATATTTTTTCTTTTGATACTATTTTGCCAGCCCACTTAGAAAGCATAGGGGCTACCATGACACAGCTTTTGAAATATGGTTTTGGAAAAAAAAAAAAAAAAAAAGAAGAAGGAGGAAGAGAGGGGGAAGGAAAAAAGAGATATAGGAGAGAATGATAATTAACTGTGTATTATGCTAAGTCACTTGAAGTGGGAAGCATTGTATAGAGGTTGAAAAAACAAAGTGGGGGTGAGACTGCCTGGGTTCAAACCCTGGGTTCTTACTAATTTGTAAGAACTGTGTAAATCACTATCTCAAGCTAGTGATTTAATGTCTCCAAGCCACAATTTCCTCTTTGAAATGGAGATGAAATAGTATCTACTTCCTAGGTTATTAGAAGGATTAAATCCAGTAAGTCTAATGCATTTAAACAGCACTTATCCCTTTGTAAGTAATAAAAAGTAGCTCTTATAACACGTTACCTTCAGTGCTTAGAACAATCTTTAAGGGTAGACACATTGTCCCCACTTTTCCAATGGCAAAGATGGGAAAGTGCAGGCTGAGTTCACATACAAAAGAATGATGATGGACTCTTGCCTCATACCATATACAAAAATTAATTCAAAATGGACTAAAGACCTAAACGTAATGACTAACACCGCAAAAGTCCTGGAAGACAGCCTAGGTGAAGAGCTTCACTGTGTTGGGTTTGATAATGATTTCTTGGATGTAATATCTAAAGCCCAGGCATGCAAAGTGAAAGTGACAGAAGTACCTCATCAGACTCAAATGCTTCTGTGCGTCAAAGAAGATAATTAGAGTAAAAAGTCAAACTATGGAATGGAAGAAAATATTTGTAAATCACACATCTGATAAAGGATCAATGCCCAGAATTTATTAATGAATAACACCTAAAATTCAACAACATCAACCCAATAAGCCCAATTAAAAATAGCCCAATGAAAAAATGGGCAAAGAACTTGAATGAAATTTCTCAAAAGAAGATGCACAGTTACGCCAACAAGAATATGAGAAGATGATCACGTCAATAATCATTACAGAAATGGACATAAAAGGCACAGAGAGCTGTCACCTCACACTCACTTAGGGTGGCTATTATATAAAAAACACCACAAAACAGTAAGTATTAGTGAGAATAGGAATAAATTTAAACTCTTGTACACTGTTGGTGGAAATCAAAAATGGTACAGCTACTGTGGAAACCAGTACGGAATTCTATAAACAACTAAACAAAGAATTACCATATAATCCAGCAATCCACTTCTGGGTGTACACTAGGAAGAACTGAAAGCAGAATCTCAAAAAGATATTTGTACACCCATGTTTATTACAGCATTATCCACAATAGTCAAGGAACAGAGCGACTTAAGTGTCATTAAATGAAGTGATGAAGAAAATGTGATACATAAATACAATAGCACATTAGCCTTAAAAAGTAAAGAAATCCTATTACGTGCTACAAGGGAAGGAACATGGCACATGTTATGCTGAGTGCAATAAGCCAGTCATAAAGCAGCACCATCTGATCCCACTCTGTATGTCATTTAAGGCCGCCAAGCTCCTAGAAACAGAAACAACAGCGGTTGCCCAAAGGTGAGGGAGGGGAAATGGAGAGTTTTGTTTAACAGGTACAGGGTTTCAGTTTTGCAAGATGAAAAACATCCAGAGATCTGTTATACAACAATGTAAATACAGTCAACACTAGTGAACCACACACTTAAAACGCAGATTGACTAGGTCAGGAGATATAGGAGTTGAGGATGGCCGAGGTTTTCAGCTAGAGATGAATGAAGGCTACCATGATCTCCCCTTTCAGATGGGCCAATAGACTCAGGTTGCACTTTTCCACAGTCTGAGGTCTGAGTCATCTCTGGGAATGTTCACAGTTTCTGTCCAGGGACCCTCTATAAGGCTGAGGCATATACTTGGTCTCTGAACTCTCAGCCATGGTCCATTTGGGGGGCTAGGAAGGTCCAAGACAGGACAGGAATATTCTAGGACAGATTTTTTTTCTTTCGATGGTGAAGACAACTTCAAAGGCAGATCTATAGTCAAGATTAATTGCAGAGGGCGGCTCCTGTGGCTCAGCGAGCAGGGCACTGGCCCCATATACCGCAGGTGGCGGGTTCAAGCCCGGCCTCGGCCGAACTGCAAAAACAAAAAAATAGCCGGGCGCTGTGGCGGGCGCCTGTAGTCCCAGCTACTAGGGAGGCTGAGGCAAGAGAATCGCTTAAGCCCAAGAGCTGGAGGTTGCTGTGA
>CAUYON010049891.1:0-22542 GCA_963573935.1 Arctocebus calabarensis
CCTGTAGTCCCAGCTACTTGGGAGGCAGAGGCAAGAGACTCGCTTGAGCCCAGGAATTGGAGGTTGCTGTGAGCTGTGATGCCACAGCACTCTATCCAGGGTAACAGCTTGAGGCTCTGTCTCAAAAAAAAAAAAAAAAAAGAAATACATTCCAAACTGGGGAAAATGGCAGTGAACTAAAATACATACATACATAAATGATCCCCCTCCCCCCACAAAAACACCAAATAAAGACATTTCTGGGCAATTCCTGTGGCTCAAGGAGTAGGGCACCGGCCCCATATACCAGAGGTGGCAGGTTCAAACCCAGTTCTGGCCAAAAAACTGCAAAAAAATAATAGCTAAGTAAATAAACATTAAGGAAAAAAAAAAAAGATAGGTGGTACCTGTGGCTCAGTGAGTAGGGCGCTGGCCCCATATACTGAGGGTGGCGGGTTCACACACAGCCCCAGCCAAACTACAACCACAACCACAATAACAACAACAAAATAACTGGGTGTTGTGGCGGATGCCTGTAGTCCAGCTACTTGGGAGGCTGAGGCAAGAGAATCGCCTAAGCCCAGGAGATGGAGGGTGCTGTGAGCTGTGAAGCCATAGCACTCTACTGAGGGCGACAAAATGAGGCTCTGTCTCTAAAACAAAAAAACAGGCACGGCGCCTGTGGCTCAACGGGCTAAGGCGCCAGCCACATACATCTGAGCTTGCAGGTTCGAATCCAGCCTGGGCCCACCAAACAACAATGACAGCTACAACCAAAAAATGGCCGGGTGCTGTGGCGGGCGGCTGTAGTCCCAGCTACTTGGGAGGTGGAGGCAGGAGACCCATTTGAGCCCAGGAATTGGAGGTTGCTGTGAGCTGTGATGCCACAGCACTCTACCCCAGGTGACAGCTTGAGGCTTTGTCTCCAGAAAAAAAAAGAATTATAAAACAAAAAAACAAACAAAAAAACCATAAAAGGTAAAGGCCAAATTATCTAAAATAAAGATATTGAAAATTACTAAAAGTCTAGAAAATAATATCTTAACTCTTGGATTAAAAAGGCAAAACTAAAATACTCAAATATCAAAACAATAATGTAGTGAAAGAACGCAGAGTAATATCCATAGCCTTAATGCATGAACAAAACAGGTTTTTTAGTTTAAGACCAAAATAAATTCAAAGAAAACAGGAGCGATTTCAGATAAAAACACGAATAGACATAAAATACAATTTTAATAACTCCAAAGGCCAGACACAGTGGTCCATACCTGTAATCCCAGCATTTTGGGAGGCTGAGGCTGGAGGAGCCCTTGAGCCTAAGAGTCAAGACCAGCCTGGGCAATTACTAGACCCTAACTCTCCAAAAAAAAAAAAAAAAATTGGCTGGCAGCACAGTGGTGCATACCTATAGTCCCAGCTGCCTGGGAGGCTAAGCAGATCCCTTGAGCCCAGGAATTTGAGGCTGCAGTGAGGTATGATTCCACCCCTCTCCCTGTACTATATAGCCCAGGCCATATTAGATCCTGTGTCAAAAATAAAAAGGAAAAGAAAAAAAAAGAACAAGAAACCCCACCAAAACACATTTAATAGATTTAGGCCAGGTGCCATGAATCATACCTGTAATCCTAACACTTTGGGAGGTGGGAGAATCCATTGAGGCCAGAAGTTTAAGATTGACCCGATCAACACAGTGAGACCCCAACTCTACCAAAATAACCACAACATTCAATAGATTTTAAATAATAAATAAACCAATCTGATCAATAAAATGCTTTCAATTAGCCTATTTCCCAATACTTAAAGCACAGACTAGTCTCTACACATAAATTAATACATTATTTTATAAATCCTTACATAGAGCCTAAATAATATAGTGTGATAATGACATAGAAATACAGATCCCCAAAAATCTGTGTAAAATGAAATTTTCATGTAATAAGTTGCCAATTCAAATCAGTGAGGAAATGACAGGTTATATAAACTGGGATATTTGATTAAGAAGCTATGGCTGGGTGTGGTGACCCACACCTGTAATCTTATCAGGCCGAGGCAGGTGGATTGTTTGAGCTCAGGAGATCAGAGAGTAGTATGAGCAAGAGCGAGACCTTGTCTCTAAAAAAAGAAAAAAAAGCCAGGCCGTTGCGGCAAGTGACTGTAGTTCCAGCTAATTGGGAGGCTGATGCAAGAGGATCTCTTGAGCCCAAGATTTTGAGGTTGCTGTGAGCTATGGCACTCTACAGAAGGGGACAGTGAGATTCTGTCTTAAAAAAAAAAGAGAGAAGAAAAGAAAAGATCCTGGAAGGCTGAGGCAGATGGATTGCACTGAGCTCATGAGTATAAGACCAGCCTGGGCAAGACTAAAAATAGAAAACTAGCTGGGCATGATGGTGCACGCTTATAGTCGCAGCTACTTGGGAGGCTGAGGCAAGATCCTCTGAATCCAAGAGTTTGAGGTTGCTGTGAGTTCTGATCCCACGGCACCCTACCAAAGGTGACAGTGAGACTCTCTCAACAATAAAAATCCTGGAAAACGCTATTAAATTTATGTCAATTTCAAACCAATGCAATTTTTAAAAGAAAAACATAAGAGACAAGAACCAACAGATGAGTAAGAGACTGTAAAGAATATTCACAAGTACAATAAAGACAACATTCAGGGTATATATAAAGTTTCCTTTAACCAGTAAGAACACAACACAAAAGAAAAAAAATAAACAAAAAACTGTAGACGTTTCATAAAAAATGGAAAGTGAGCAACATAAAAATATTAGTACCAATTACTGGAGAAACTGCAAATGAAACCAACCAGATACCAGTGTCCAGTCAAAAAGGAAAAAATTTTAAAGAGTAATAATATCCAGAGATCAACAAGTTGCATAGAAAGAAGTACTTTTATCTACTGCTGGTGAGAGTATAAATTGGTACAGCATTCTGGAAGGACTAGCTATTAATAATAAAAATAAGCGTACACTATAAACTGGCAATTCCATTTCTCAGTTTATCTAACTCTAGGTAAATAGCTGCATGTAATCGCTGCAGCAATTTTTAAGAGAAAAACAGTAAACAATATAAATAAGAAAGATATATACATTCCATGGTGTTATCTACAAACCATGTAATATTATGCAATGATTCAAAGAAATCAGACAAATCTATATGACATGGAAACATAGCCAAGTTAGTAAGAGGAAAAAAAATCAAGTTCTGGAACAAATGATTCTGCTATTACTCATGCAAAAGTGGAAAAGATAAAACTACCTTGTTCCCACATAGTCCACATATTTAAAACATACTTATAGACATATATATAAATGCACTGAAAAAAGGACCAACAGGAAAACTGATAACTCTCTGTAGGAAGGACACGAGACTGGTGAAGGTGGTCGGGAGAGAGGCACAGATATATCCATATTCTTTTCCTCCAACATTTAGGAATATTTGCAAATGCACAGAAAAGTGAACGAGCTGTAACAGTGAACATCCTTAATCCTACCTAGATTGTTTGCTATAATCATCTCATTTTTAATTTTTTTTTTTTGAGACAGAGCCTCAAGCTGTCACCCTGGATAGTGTGCAGTGACATCAAAGCTCACCGCAACCTTCAACTCCTGGGCTCAAGCAAGTCTCTTGGCTCCGCCTCCCAAGTAGCTGGGACTACAGGCGCCTGCCACAACGCCGGCCATTTTTTGGTTGCAGCCGTCATTGTTGTTTGGCAGGCCGGGCTGGATTCAAACCCTCCAGCTCAGGTGTACGTGGCTGGCGCCTTAGCCCATTGAGCCACAGGCACCAAGCCAATCATCTCATTTTTAGATGCACTTCAGATTGCAAACATTGGTATACTTTACCCCAAAATAATTCAGCATACATATTAACTACAACAGAGGGGAAAATTATATTTAGTGAAACACACAAATCTCCAAGGTATTATTAGTGGTTTTTGTTGTTTTGAGACACAGTCTCACTCTGTCGCCTTGGGTAGAGGGCCATGGTGTCTGAACTCTCAGCAATCTCTTTAAACTCTTGGGTTCCTGCCATCCTCCTGCCTCAGCCTCCCAAGTAGCTGGGACTTCAGGTTCCTGGAATGGCCTCCCAGAGTGCTAAAATTACAGGCATGAGCCACAGCATCCAGCCCCATTAGTGAGTTTTGACAAATACATTCACCACATGATCCAAAATCCCAATTCAAGGCATTCATCATCATCATCACTCTGAAAAGTTCACTCAGGCCCCTTCCCTTCCCAGTCAATCCCCATGGCCACTGCTCCAGCAGCAATCACCATTCTGGGCTTGTTTTTCAGCATAGGTAAGTATTGTTTGTTTTAGAATTTCATATAAATAAAATCGTATGTCCTCTCTATGATAAAGCTTGCTTTCCCCTTTAACCTAACTGTGAGACTCATCTGTGTTTTGGATCTCTGCAGTTCACTCTTCTCACTGTTGAGTAGTATTCCATTATGCAGACATACCAGTTTGTTTATCCATTCTCCTGCTTTTGGACAACTAAGCTGTTTCTAGTTTGAAATTATTATGAATAGAGCTACTATGAAAATTTTTGTACAAGTGTTTTTGTGAACATGTTTTCATTTCTCTCAGGTAAACACCTAGAAGTAGGACCTGCCGGCTCAGGGAGTGTGTGTATATTTACTTTTACAGGAAACCGCCACATGTTAATCCGCAAGTGGACACATGTCACATGCTACATTGACAAAGCATTACAGTTAACAGTGGTTACCCAGGGAAGAAGCTGAAGATGACGTTTGTATTTGTATTGTAAAAATTCAAACAATGGCAATACTTCTGTTATATGAAAAGAAAAAAGAACAAAGCCAAGAGTCCACATCCCACTTAAAAGCAGTTCAGATTTCTTGAGTCAGCCTACACTGACCACTAACTCTAACTTCTGACCTAAAGCAAACACTGAGGCTGACTTCAAGGTGGCGGGTTCAAACCCAGCCTCGGCCAAACTGCAAAACAGAAAAATAGCCGGGCGCTGTGGCGGGCGCCTGTAGTCCCAGCTACTCGGGAGGCTGAGGCAAGAGAATCGCCTAAGCCCAGGAGCTGGAGGTTGCTGTGAGCAGTGTGACGCCACAGCACTCTACCCAGGGCGATAAAGTGAGACTTTGTCTCTTAAAAAAAAAAAAAAATACTGAAATACAGCCAGGTCGGTTAATTTACATATTGCCTTGGCCACTTTCAAGCTACAACAGCTGAATTAAGCAGCTGCAACAGACACCATATGGTCAACAAAACCTGAACTATTTATTATCCGGTCCTTTAACGTTTGCTGCCTCCAATTCTAAAGAATTTATGTGGGCTTTTTTTTTTTTAATGCGGGCTTTGTTTTTAATTTCAAAGTCACATTTAAAACTATCTTATATAACTTTTCTCTTTTTTTCTACAGGAAACTACAGCCAAGAGATTTCTGAGTTATCTAAGCTTAGGTGGAGATGCAGAACTAGACTTCAGGTCTACATTCTGAGTCCCAGACCCATCATCTTTTCAGTACAATGGTCTAAGATGCATCCAGGAAAAATAAATATGACCCAGGCTCACTGTTACTAGGATGCCTTACCTGGAAACTTCAAAATGATTCACAAATTTACTAGAATAGCATTATACTGAGCTAAGTAATAGAATTATGTCTTTATACAGAAAAATGAGCTGGGTGTGGTGAATCATGTTTATAGTCCCAGCCAGCCGGGAGGCTGAGGCAGGAGGATCTCTTAAGCCCAGGAGCTTGAGGTTGCTGTGAGCATGCTGACACCACTGCACTCTAGCTGAGGTAACAGTGAGAGTTTGTCTAAACATAATAATAATAGTAACATAAAAATTAAAAAAAGATTTACAACTTTATCTCCACAAATATTTTCACAGATTGGAGCCGTACCAATCAAGCAGAAACTGATTAACAATCTGCTCAACAACAACAAAAAATGCTTACTATGTGCTAGATGCTGTAGAGACAAAAAATTCAGATGTATAAACCTTGCCTTCTGAGAGCATCCAGTCAGTAAAAGCAATGTATATATAAACCACAGTAATCCAGGACACAAAGTTTTACAAGGTATTATTTCCACTTGTGCATCTCAAGAAGGCTGATGGCAGAGCTGGCCTAAGTAGGGAATGATCACTGTACAGAGAATGAAGCCACAGGGGAGAGACTATGCGGTCAGTCTAGACCAAGGGGAGCAGAGACACCACTGTGGCCACAGCATGGATGTGTAACGGGAAAGGTGTAAGGTGGGCGGCAATGTCATATGCTCCAAGCCAACATACGAGAGCCAGGATCACCAGGCTTCTGAAGCTTAAAATGTCTCAAAGCAGTGGGGATATAAACAGTTCAAGGTCTGGGAAGTAGTATGATCAAAGTTGCATCATTAGAAATAACCCAATAGCTGGGGGGTAGGGAGTGTCATGCCACATGATTCCAACTTATCCCTTGGATCTTTCTGGAAATGCATCAGGAGTTAAGAGCCCACTCTCCTCAGTCGACACCATCACACTTTTTTAAAGCAGTAGATAAAAGTTGAAAAACCAATGATTTATTGGAACTTGGAACAACTGTGAAAAAATTACAAAAGATCTTCATCTGGTACTTTAAGTTTTTCATTACAGAGTTTGTCAGAAAAGGATCCGGATCCTGATAAAGTGGGGACAGGGTTGGTGGCAGAGTTAAGGATTATGAAAATGAAATCTGGAACACACAGCTAGGGCTATGAAGCTAGGATAAAGAAGTATGCCGGGCACCCTCCGAATGTATGCTTTCACGTGATGTGGGAATGGAGGGGATGGTCATTAGGTCAGAGAAAATTAATTCCTGAATTAACTGCAGTAATAGTAATAGGTGTGTGGGTTACACAGATTCAAGAGATATCATAGAACCAGTCCGATTTAGCCAGGTTGAGAGCCTAGACGACAGAAAGGACTTTGAAGCTGTTTTTAAAAATTTCAAATACAGAAGCATGACAGAACTTCAATATAGGAAGGGGAAAGGGCTGTTTACAAGGTGATGATATATGGTACTGCAGTTAAAAGGTTACCGCCTCCCTCTTTCAGGTCTGTGTGGCGTGCAGAAAGCAACTAGGAACAAACAGGGACTAAACAGGGACCTGGGAGCAGAGAAATGTTAACCAAGAAGTAAAACTTACAGCTCAGCACCTGTAGCTCAAGTGGCTAAGGCACCAGCCACATACACCAAAGCTGGTGGGTTCGAATCCAGCCCGGGCCTGCCAAACAACAATGACAATTACAACGAAAAAAATAGCCAGGCATTGTAGTGGGTGCCTATAGTTCTAGCTACTTGGGAGGTGGAGGCAGGACAATCGCTTGAGCCCAGGAGTTGGAGCCCAGGAGTTGGAGGTTGAGCTGTGATGCCACGGCACTCTATCCGGGGCAACAGCTTGAGGCTCTGTCTCAAAAAAAAAAGTAATTTGTGAATGACCTTTGCAATTTACCTTATGAGAATGCTCAAAAAGCTGAAGTGAAAACAAAGGTAAGGACAGCATCTGGAAAATGAATGTCTCACACCTAAAGATAGGTCAGTTCCATACCTTACAGTGACATCAGCAAAATACTAACAGGAAGTCATGAATGAGACCTAGCTCCACAGTAATAGAGTTTAAACAGCTGTGAGAGGTTACTGAGTTGGAGAAATTTTTCCAGCAATATTATTTGTAATATCACCCTGTAGAAGAGAGGAAGACACTCTTAAATAAACCCCCATTAAATTTAAGAGCAGGTAAATTAAAGGCTCGGCACCTGTGACTCAATGGGTTAAGGCGCCAGCCACGTACACCTGAGCTGGTGGGTTCGAATCCAGCCTGGGCCCGGCAAACAACAATGACAGCTGCAACCAAAAAATGGCCAGGCTTTGTGGAGGGTGCCTGTAGTCCCAGCTACTTGGGAGGTAGAGGCAAGAGACTCACTTGAACCCAGGAATTGGAGGTTGCTGTGAGTTGTGATGCCACAGCACTCTATCCAGGGTGACAGCTTGAAGCTCTGTCTCAAAAAAAAGAGCAGGTAAATTAAAAAAAAAAAAAGAAGTCCTGGGTGGCGCCTGTGGCTCAAAGGAGTTGGGTGCCAGCCCCATATACCAGACATGGCAGGTTCAAACCCGGCCCTCGCCAAAAACTGCCAAAAAAAAAAAAATCCTCATAAAAGCAGTATTAAGAAGCTAAAAAGATCAATAAAGCGAAAAGGAAAGACAAGTAATAACCCTTGTTCCGTTAACTCTTAACAGATGCAGGACCCAGGCACATCACAAACCCCACTGAGTCTCCAACAAGAAAGAGGAATAACCTCTAAACTTCTGAGCATGGAACATGTGTGAAAACTCATCAGTACTGTTAGCCTCTCCCTACCATCCCCCCTCCCCCACCCCCGCCAAAAAAGGGAAGGATTACGTAATGATATCATCAAACACTGAAGACATCATAAACAATGTTGCAGGAGACTAACCACAAGGGATATACCCATTCATTCAATCAACTTTTATTACATTCCTACTAAGTGCCAGGACAGGAGATGTGAGAGAATCAAGGATGAGCATAAGAGAGGAATGAGAAGCTTACAGTCTAGTAAACAAACAACTGTGTGTGTGTGTATGTATATATATATATACACATTTATACACATTTATAACTTTATGTATATATATACACACACATACATACATGTATATATACATAAAGTTATAAGTGCTATAAGCAATATAAAAAGGTGCCACAGGATACAGTCTTAAGACAAAGAGTTCAAAGATGTTTCCTAGAGGTCAGGCTTTCAAAGCTGACATCTAAGTAGCCAGGTTAATGTGGAATATGAGAAGTACAGATCCAGAAGCTAGGAAACAGGCCCAGAAGGGACAGGAAAGAACTATGCAGAATGGCGGAGAGAGATGACAGGAGAGAAATAAGCCACTGACATTACAAAGTTTCTAAGTCAAGCTCAGGAGCCCTGAGGACAAGGTGGAAAAGTACCTACCAGAAGGTTTTTCTGATCAGCAGCTGGTTGTAATAATATAAAAAGGCTGTATGATCAGACATGCAGATTTGGAAGTCCCAACAGAGATAATGACCTCAGCTCTGGGAACAGTTAATTCAAACAGGAAGTGTGGAGAGCGTCACATCACCACAAAGGTGAGGAAGAGAGGCCAGGATACTCCCGACACATTAACCTCCGGGAAAAAGGCAAGGAGTAAAGACATTCTCCCTAAATGCTATGTGGCAGAAATAGGTATCTAACTGTGTATTTTAAATTTTTATTTGTATATTATAAAAATCCATTTACCTTCACATTGGATAAAGACCATTAAAATGTTAACAGTGGCTATCCTAAGTGGTTAAACATTATAGGTGATTTTACTTCAAAAATCAATATAATGAATGCACTAGTAGAAAACAATAAATTCATCTTTCAGAGTTAAATGAGTGTTTTTCTTCTAACATAATCAGTGTTAAATGAGTGTATCCTAAACACAGTGATAAAGTCATGGAAAAGTTGCTATTGATGGAAGAGGGGTTTTTTGTTTGTTGGTTGTGTTTTGTTTTTTGAGACAGTCTCCCTATGTGGCACTCATGCCGTGGCGTCATGGCTCACAGTAACCTTAAACTCTTGGGTTTAAGTGATTCTCTTGCCTCAGCCTCCCAAGTAGCTGGGATTACAGGTGCCTGACACAACACCCGGCTATTTTCGAACCCGCCAGCCTTGGAGTATATGGCTGGCACCATAACCCCTGTGCTACAGGTGCTGAGCCTAGATGGAAGAGTTTTAAAACAAACTTTAATAGAGTTTGTTTAATTCTATAGAAATAAAATAAAAAATCAAGGCTCAATGCCTATGGCTCAGCAGCTAGGGCGCCAGCCACATACCCCCGGAGCTGGCGGGTTCGAATTCGACCCCGGCCTGCCAAACAATGACAATTGCAATAATAATAATAATAAAAATAGCCAGGCGTTGTGGAGGGCACCTGTAGTCACAGCTTCTTGGGAGGCTGAGGCAAGAGAATTGCTTAAGCCCAGGAGTTGGAGGTTGCTATGAGCTGTGATGCAACAGAACTCTACCAAGGGTGACACAGTGGCACTGCATCTCAAAAACCAAAAAAAAAAAAAAAAAAAAATTCAAAAGTCAATTTCAAAGAAACCAAATTAATTTGGAGATGAGGAGAGGTTTTTCTTTAATAATACTAAAGCACATGCTACCATATTTACAGTGCATCACAACACAACACATGAACGCACTCCCTTCCCTGCCTCTTGTATGGGACTGTTCTTGGGCAGTCCGTAAGTGCTCTCTCCTGCTGGATGATAGCTATAAACCTGCCCTGCTCTGCAGCGACTGCCACCCACATCCACCACTGACCTCACACAGGGTAAGGTAAGTCCTATTACTTTCCCAACAGTGCATATTTTCATAAGGTTTGTAAGCTTCTTTAATGTCATACTCCACAGAACAAAGACCACCACCTTACAAAACAGTGATACTCGGAAAATAAACATACTTGCCTTCTCCCTTATAGTCCCATCAGATCGAATGGAGTCTGATCTCCAAAGCAGAGCATTTACTGAGGCATGACTCAAAAGGTGACTGAGAAAATGGCATTTTGTGGATGTATAATAAAAGAAAAAGCACATGAACAAAATACACATGCTAAGAGTTTTGGACCAGAATATGACTATACTTGGAATTCAGGCAACTTAAGTTTTGAGTTAATAGTAACCTAAAGCATTTACTGACAGAGAACTTTGATGAAGATATAATGAACTTGGAGATCAGGCAACTTGAGTTTTAAGTTAATAGTAACCTAAAGCATTTACTGACAGAGAACCTTGATGAAGATATAATGAACTGCAAAGAAGCCCAAAAGTGATACCATTAAATGAAACATTCCATGGCATAGTTTTAAGAGAAGGAAAAAAACCTCTGGCCTTAGATTCTAAAGGCCCAAGACAAAGACAAGGAACCCACAGTCTTAAGGCCACACGTGGCCCTCTTGGTCCTTAAATGCCTTTTGACTGAATCCAAATTTTACTGAACAAATCCTTTGATTTTTATTAATACATTTTTGTTCATCTTTTATATTCTATTTTTAAAATGGAAATACTTAAAATACCAAAGACAAAAATAAGCTTCAAACAAATACTCCTCCCAGATTGACTGGCACAATTAGGACATTAGTGAGCCATAAGGGCTAAATGAATGGCTGCTATGCTCATGATTTACTATAGTTCTAATTTCCCTCGCTCACTGGTGCCACTACCAGTGGGCATCACTACTGCACAAGGCTGGTTGTCTAGAGTTTAGGGGGTCAAATATGCTAGTCTGTTATCAGCTTTTGATAATCACACACCATGTTTCTGTTTGATGTGGAAAATGTGAACAGACTCACAGCTTAACAAAGAGGACCAAGAGAATGTTGAAAGAAGAACACTGATTTTTCAATGAGGATTGGGAATAGCATTACTATCTTGTTGCCACTAAAGATAAGATGATTTGCTTGCTTTGTGATACTGCAATATCATCATAAAAGAAATCCAATGCTCATCAGCATACAAAACTCATAAGGACCACAAATATTTTAAACAAAAGGGAGAAGCACGAAAGGTGGTATTGCAGAAATTAAAAAATCAAAAGTAAAGACAATTCTTCCAAACAGCAATAAGAACTAGAATCAATGCCACTGAAGCAACTTACACAGTAACTTATATACTTGGGGGAAAAGGGAAGCCATTCTGTGATGTAGAAATTATGAAAGAATGCATTGTCAAAGGTGTAGGATGTTGAGACCTTGTAACATTTCAAAGTATAAAGAACTGCCTCTTTCAAGGAGAACCATAACTGATCAACAGTATGAATTAGAATTCAACTTAACAGAACAACTTCATGCAATACTTCAAAAGGAAAATATATACTCTTTAATCGCTTCGGATGAATCAACTAATAATACTGACCTGTTACGTTTTATACTTCATTCGGGTAACAGAAGATTTCTTTGCTATTAAGAGTTACTCACTTTGGACACTCTTGGGAATAGAACACAGGAAACAGATACCTCCAACAACTTTCAAGAATGGGGAACAGGTATCCTCAACAAATTTCAAGATAAATGTGGGCTTGGCACCTATAACTCAAGCAGCTAAGGCACCAGCCACATACACCAGAACTGGCAGGTTTGAATCCAGCCTGGGCTTGCCAAACAATGACAACTACAACCAAAAAATGGCCAGGTGTTGTGAGGGGCGCCTGTAGTCCCAGCTACTTGGGAGGCTGAGGCAAGAGAATCACTTAAGCCCAGGAGTTGGAGGTTGCTGTGAGCTGTGACGCCACTGCACTCTATCCAGGGTGACTGCTTGAGGCTCTGTCTCGAAAAAAAAAAGGGTGGCGCCCGTGGCTCAACAAGTATGGTGCTAGCCCCATATACCGAGGGTGGCAGGTTCAAACCCAGCCTCGGTCAAACTGCAAAACAGAAAAATAGCTGGGCACTGTGGCGGGCGCCTGTAGTCCCAGCTACTCGGGAGGCTGAGGCAAAAGAATCGCCTAAGCCCAGGAGTTGGAGGTTGCTGTGAGTTGTGTAATGCCACAGCACTCTACTGAGGGAAATAAAGTGAGACTCTGTCTCTACAAAAGTAAATTAATTAATTAATTTTAAAAAGCTTTAAAAAAAAAAAAAGAGGGTGGTGCCTATGACTCATCAAGTAGGGTACCTGCCCCATATACCGAAGGTGGCGGGTTCAAACCCAGCCTCAGACGAACTACAAAAACAGAAAAATAGCTGGGCATTGTGGTGGGTGCCTGTAGTCCCAGCTACTTGGGAGGCTGAGGCAAGAGAATTGCCTAAGCCCAGGAGTTGGAGGTTGCTGTGAGCTGTATGATGCCACGGCACTCTACTGACGGCGAGAGAGACTCTGTCTCTACAAAAAAAAAGACAAATGTTGTGAAGTTGGGGTGAATTTGGTAAATTTAGTGAGTACATGTACAGATGGTACACCTTCTATGACAGGAAAACATGAAGTGCTTATTGCACAGATAAAAAAAGAGGGTGGCGCCTGTGGCCCAGTGAGTAGGGCGCCAGCCTCATATACCAAGGGTGGTGGGTTCAAACCCAGCCCCGGCCAAACTGCAACAAAAAGAATAGCTGGGCATAGCAGGTGACTGTAGTCCCAGCTACTTGGGAGGCTGAGGCAAGAGAATCACCTAAGCCCAGGAGTTGGAGGTTGCTGTGAGCTTTGATACCTCCTGTGAGCTGTGATACCACAGCACTCTACCAAGGGTGATAAAGTGAGACTCTGTCTCAAAAAAAAAAGATAAATGTTGTGAAGTTAGGGTGAATTTGGTAAATTTAGTGAGTACGTGTACAGATAGTGTACCTTCTATGACAGGAAAACATGAAGTGTTTATTGCACAGATAAGAAAAAGAATGAACAGGTTGGGTGCAGTGGCTCATGCCCATAATCCTAACACTCTGGGAGGCCAAGGCGGGTGGATAGCTTGAACTCATTGAGTTCAAAGCAAAAGCGAGACCCTTGTCTCTAATAATAATAGAAAAACTGAGGCAAGAGGATTGATTGTTCAAGCCAACTGAGGTTGCTGTGAGATATGACCCCACAGCACTCTACTTAGGGCAACAGCTTGAGACTCTGACTCAAAAAAAAAAGAAAAAGAGAAGAATAAAGTATAAACAGATCAAGATTGTCTCATTTCTTTTCATTGTATCTTGCATCAATAAAATCTCTATGCTACAGCTACTATTTTAACACATTGCAACAAGTTATAAGAATTGTTAACCATATTCAAGCAAATGCAACAGGGCATTGCCAGCTTTTTAACATGCTAAAGTTGAATGATGAAGTACTCAGTGTGGATTTGCTGTATCTTTCTACAGTCCTGATGGCACTGGCAGGATAAGTGTTAGCAAAAATTTTATGAAGAAGAGAATCAGCAGTGTGAAATTACTGAAAGAAGATTTCTACAGAAATGTAGTATGTCTGTGTGATACTATGTCAAATCACAATGATCTGAATAATTCTTTGCAAGGTAAAACCAAATCTAAATATAATATGTGGCAAAAATACCCACACTTTTCAGAAAAACTATCTTTTTTCAAAAGATGTCTTTAAAAGGAAATTTTAGATGAACATTTTCCCCAGTTAGGAAAGGTTATTGATGAGCAGGATGATAATGAGAATCACCTAAGGAAAGCATAGCTATTCTGGCTCTATTAATTGAAGAATACAATAAATGGTTCACTGACTTTGAGAATTATGACATCACACTCAAATTAGCATTTTAGCCTCACCTAGTTGATATCACCAGAGTAAGGAACAGATGGAACTGGTGTGAGCTCTCAATAAATGACATTTTAAAGTCATTATTTGATTCTAATAAAGATCTAACTGAAACATTAAAAAAAATGCAGTAGAATATTCATGCCTTTGGCTACTTGCCAGAAAAAAAATGTTTTCTCACTTTTCAACTACTTATTCACATTCTCCTACCTAACCCAAACCAAAACTCCCTTAAGGGCACAAATGACTGATACCCAGCTAGAAGAGCAATAGAAACTTTGGACCGCCATGCTACAACTAAATATTCAGATGCTTTCCAACAAATAGCAGACAAAACAAAGTCATTAAAAGGTGAACTTTAACAAAGTTTCATTTTTTGAAATTATTAAGTAGTTACACAGTAATTAGATTACAAAATAACATACTTTTTTTTTTTTTGAGACAGAGCCTCAAGCTGTCACCCTGGATAGAGTTCTGTGGCATCACAGCTCACAGCAACCTCCAATTCCTGGGCTCAAGAGAGTCTCCTGCCTCCTCCTCCCAAGTAGCTGGGACTATAGGCGCCCGCCACAATGCCCGGCCATTTTTTTGATTGTAGCCGTCATTGTTGTTTGGCGGGCCCGGGCTGGATTCGAACCCACCAGCTCAGGTGTACATGGTTGGTGCCTTAACCTGTTGAGCCACAGGCGCCAGGCCAAAATAACATTTAAGTGTATCTAACTGAAGTTTCTTCCAACTATTAAGATGGTGACATTAGGCTTGGCACTTGTGGCTCAACGGGTTAAGGTGCCAGCCACGTACACCTGAGCTGGCAGGTTCGAATCCAGCCTTGGCCAGCCAAACAACAATGACGGCTGCAACCAAAAAATGGCCAGGCATTGTGACGGGCGCCTGTAGTCCCAGCTACTTGGGAGACGGAGGCAGGAGACTCGCTTGAGCCCAGGAATTGGAGGTTGCTGTGAGCTGTGATGCCATAGCACTCTAACCAGGGTGACAGCTTGAGGCTCTGTCTCCCAAAAAAAAAAAAAGAAAAAAAAAAAAAAGATGGTGACATTAGCTAGGCTCAGTACCTGCCTGTAGTCTCAGCTAAGCAGGAGGCTGAGGCCGGAGGATCACTTGAACCTAGAAGTTCAATTCCAGGCTGGGACAGAATGAGCTTCTGTCTCTTTAAGAAAAAAAAAAGTTTTAACTGAAAAATATGGTGATATAGACCTTTATTAGCACAAGAAGATACAATATACTCAGAAGATTATGACCTTTTTATGACTATATGACCTTTTTACAAAACAGTGAAATCACATGTTACATCCATTTTAGAAAGTTATGAGAATGTTCAAATAATATCTCTGAGGTTGTGAGATCAATCAGGTAGCCCACACAGTGTCTTCATGAGAATTAGGCAGACATACCTCCACAGGTACACAGCTTTCCGAACTAATCTTGCCTTTTAAGAACTGAAACAAGGTATCCCTTCTCTCCACAGACGTGCTCTAGTGTACCCGGGCTAGGGAGCTGAGTATGTACCACTCCTTCACAAAGCCTTAGAGCTGAAGAGCAGTGGTTCTCAACCGTCCTAATGCCACGGCCCTTTAATACAGTTCCTGTGGGCAGAGACCCACAGGTTGAGAACTACTGCCTTAGAGGGATGGGTGTTGGGATAAGATTATGGATAATTTCCACCACTTTATGCCATTCAGTACTGGCTTACTATTGTTATAATAAGCACAGTGATTTATCGTTCCCTGATAAGATTAATACTTATAATCAATTCCAAACCTATTTCCAACTTTACATGTACTACACTTACAGCCCTTAAACATCACCCTATATATTGATAAAATGTGCACGTGTTATCTCTTCAGATGCATATACTCAATAAAATCTCCACCCCAGATCATACAATGCAAAGGTTAAAGTACATAATCTGTAATAAGAAATGTCATTTTAACACAGGTTGAAGCTACAGAGTACTGGAAATGGGAAAGCGCCAAAGAAGGTAGGTAGCTTCAAGAATTAATTCCTCTCCACACTCAAAAATTTGCTCAGCAAATATTTGGTATCATAAATCAAAAAAGACTGATGATTGTTCATCATTTTGTTCCATTAAGCTGGGGTGGTGAACGTGAGGCCTTGGGGCCACATAAATGGCCTTTTGACTGAATCCAAATTTTACAGAACAAATCCTTTAATAAACAGATTGAGCCGCGAGGCCCCACTTGGAAGTAGATAAGACATCTGTAAAATAACACAACCACTGAAGTAGGGTTAAAGGACTGGGTTCTTTCCCTGGCTCCATGGAATATGTCATTTTACACAAGGCAAAAATCAGAACCTCCTTGAGTGTCATTTTTCTCATCCCTAAAAAACCAAGGCTAAAAAACCTCCAAGCTCCCTTCCAGCTTGTGGAAGGGGACTTCACAGTCACCTTCCCACCTGGATGAACCCATCTCAGTCAGCAGCAACAGTTTATTTTCTGAGTCATAGTTAATTTACTACTCTTCTCAAGCTTCTCTTAAAAATGTGGCCAAATAGCTCTGAACTCTAGAAACTTATTCCCACCCAGAAAAAGAAAGGTCAAGACCCATCATCAAAATATTTTCCAAAAGTTAAAAAAAGTACAATTAGTTTACTAAGAATAAAGACCAAAAAAAAGAAAAAACCCTAGTCTGTATTCAGACCAGAATACAATTTTTCAAAAAGAAGCATCCTAAAGTCGCCCTACACTGGTAGGTGGTTTAAATATTTTTTTTAAAACAAAGAGCTCACGCATAGAAAAAAAAAAAAAAAGCTGCTAACATACTAACCATCACTCACATGTTTTGAAGGCACAGGAAAAACAAAAAACAAAAACTGCGCTGTTGAGACAGGATTTACTTTCCCCCAAGAAGTAAACATGAAAAGAAAACCTCTGTAATTACAAATGAGTTGGGGAAGAAACAACCTTTTTAAGGGCCTTTTACTGCCCCAATTCTAGCGCGTTTCCCTGCACAACGTACTTCTGTGATTAACTCCCCGCTAGGCGCTCCTGCGACCCACACCCACACTTCACTCACTCGCACTCCTCCGACCGCTCGCGGTGGCAGCGTGGACGAGTCACAAGATAGCGGCGGGAGTGGAAATTTCCTCTCCCCAGGCGTGGGGCAGGGTCTGGCTTCCCCGAACCGCTCGGCGGGCCGGGCGCCTCCGCCAGGGCCTCTCCCGGCCGGCGCGCTCGGTACAAAGGAGGCCCGGGCGCTCGGCCCCCGCACGCCCCGACCCGCCTCCGGGCAGGGGTCCCCGGCTTCCGGCGCCGCTCGGGGCTGAAGGCCCGGGCAGCACGTGCGCCCCGCTCCGGGCCGGGAGGAAGGAGGCGGCGCCGCCCTGCCGGGGATGCCCGCGGGCCCTCGGTAGCCAGCGGCGGCCGGTCCCCCGGCCGGGCGAGAAATGAATGAAGCCGAGAGGTCCGGGGCCACAGCCCCGCGGGCAGCAGAGGCCCTGGCGACTCCCGCGACCCCGGCGAGAGGAGCCGCCTCCCGCCTTTCCTGTCCCACCGACCCCGCCCGGCGCCCCCCCACCCCGGACGGCAGCCGGCCCCGGGCGCCCAACCGCCGCCCGCTCACCCCAGCTCTTGGCGGTGCGCCCCAGGAACTCTTTGGTGGTCGGGTTGTAGAGGAAGAGCTTCCAGTCGGTCAGGCTTTGGTTGAGGGACTTCTTCTCCTTCTTCGTCATGGTGCGCGCGCGGACGGCGAGGGGAGCTGCGGCCGCTGGGGTGAAGGCGGCGAGGGGCGCGGAGGCGCGTCCGGGCTAGCGGCGCAGCCCGGCGACAGCAGCGGAGGCGGGACGGCCGAGGACACCTCCTCCTTACCGGGAGTACTCGAGCCGACTGCCGCGCGCCGGGCCGGGCAGCCGCTCGGGCCGCGGGAGCCTGACGTCTCAGCCCGCCGCAGCCAATCCCCGCGCCGCTCGGCCCCGCGCCGCCGCCGCCACCGCCTCCCGCCCGCGGCTGGGGCGCAGCCCGAGGCCGTCCGGACGCCCCGCCCCGCCCCGCCCCGCCCCGCGCGCCCGCCGGGGCCCGCAGGAGCCTCGGCTTCGCTCGGCGCTGGTCGGAGGGAGCTGGAGTTAGTTACGCGGCACACCGTGTAGGAAGCCTAAGGGCTCCAGCACGCACATTTATAGCAAGCGAAAGGTGTGCGCCCCGACCCGCCGGCTTCCCCGGGGCACTGGGTTTCCCGGGCGTGCCGGGCGCCCTGGCTCCGGAGAGGCGCTGCTGGCGGCGGCGGCGCGGACGAGCAGAGCGCGGAAACGACTCCGGGCGGCCCGAGGCATCCTCGTCCAGACGGGGCTTAACCGCCGCCTCCCCGCACTGCCTCGCAGACCGTCTCGGGGAGTTCTCCTCTGTGCTCTGTGACGTTTCTAACAGACTCTGCCGTAGGGTCTCGTGAGGGTGTCGTAGGGTGTGTGTGTGTGTTAATTATAAGCTGCTGCTCAGAGAGTGTCCTCCCTTGGCCCTTTCCAAGTTTTCAACCAGGAATCTCGGGTCAATGGGCATTTCATTCTAAATATGTCCGTATTAATTAAATGGAATATAATTTCTCCAGATTAGGTTGAATTTATCAATGGAATCAATATGCATGCTTTCCTAAGGTTCTCGTCAATTTGAAGCCGTCCGCTTCTGCTCAAGACATTCCAATTGTTAATCTACAGGCAATCAGCACTTAGTTTAGTATTAGTCTAGTATTTAGTGCCTAAATAAAGTTACTGGCTTTTCATTTTTTCCACTGTAGCGGACGCTGCCCTGGGGCGGTACTGAGGGTGCAGTCAGCGTCTGTCTACGCGAGGTGGAGCTGGAGAGTACGGTCCTGTCCCACTGCAGCGACAGGAGAAAAAGACGTAAATAAGAGTTTGGGAAGAAGGTGGGTTTTTTTTTTTTTTTAGAAAAATGAGATAGAGCATTGTTTCTGTTTTATTAGCAAATAAAAATTATGAATGGAGAGATGTAACACACATCTTATTGTTTGGAATGATGAATAATCCTTCTGGAATTTTAAACACAGCCTGCAAATGCTTTATACGTGCGTAGGAGTAAATGGGTAAAGAAATTCTTCTTTTTTCCTCACTTATTATCTAAGCAAGAAATTATGAATTGTGCCTTACACAAATGGAAAAGAGGTAGAATATATTCTTATAAAGTTAGTTGTAGGTGTGCGAGCTTAATAAAGCTACATTTCTACTTACAAGCTTGGAAACAATAACCCAACCAGTTATTTTGGGGCTAATGACACTAAAATTTTTGTAGAAGTGTTTTGGAGAGTTTGGCATGAAATTAGTATTAGAAATAGCAAAACACCACATGCAAGCAGACTAGGATACATTTCTTTAGATCATAGCCAAGTTGAAACAAAGACTCTAAGTTAATCATTTTTATTTCAATAATGTAACAAGTCAGAGGAGGGCTGAAATAGTGGTAGATTTGATAGCAGCCTTTTTAGTTTGGGTAAAAGGGAAGATAGAAGGTCTACAATAAATATAAAACCTAACTGCTTTATTTTGTGTGTGGGGGCTAACCTGGTATGTACAGAAAAAAACATGGTAAACAAAAGCACTATGAAATAGTCTTTCAACGATAATGTCTGCTGTCAAAGATTTGTCGTTTGTATATATTTCATGGTCTTTAACATGACTTTCATACTTTAAGATTTGTGGTTTTCCAAATAAGAATTTAAATACAAATATAATTCAGTAAGCAGGTTGTTTTTTTTTGAGACAGAGCCTCAAGCTGTCACCCTGGATAGAGTGCTATGGCATCACAGCTCACAGCAATCTCCAATTCCTGGGCTCAAGCGAGTCTCCTGCCTCTACCTCCCAAGTAGCTGGGACTACAGACGCCCACCACAACACCAGGCCATTTTTTGGTTGCAGTTGTCATTGTTGTTTGGCGGGCCGGGGCTAGATTTGAACCCGCCAGCTCAGGTATACGTGGCCGGTGCCTTAGCCTGTTCAGCCACAGGAGCCGAGCCAGTAAGCAGTTTTAACACCCATGACTAGTTCAGTCCAGTACTATACTCAAGAGATTTCAGTTTGGTAAAAATGTTAAGTCCTACTTCAAAACGTGGAAATTATTTGTTGCTCTGATATGTGATACTTGAGCATTACCTGAAAAAGAAAATGCTGAGAGTACTGGGAAGTATTGGCCTACCAAATATGAGATGAAACATCAAACTTAATCATAGTTATATTTGCTATATGTTTATTTTCTTACACCCAAGTAAGTTTCTCCTTTTTTTTTTTTTGGGACAGAGTCTCAAGCTGTCACCTTGGATAGAGTGCTTGGCATCACAGCTCACAGCAACCTCCAATTCCTGGGCTCAAGTGAGTCTCCTGCCTCTGCCTCCCAAGTAGCTGGGACTACAGGCGCCCGCCACAAAGCCCGGACATTTTTTTTTTTTTGGTTGCAGCCGTCTTATTTGGCGGGCCCAGGCTGGATTCAAACCCGTCAGCTCAGGTGTACATGGCTGGCGCCTTAGCCCATTGAGCCACAGGCGCTGAGCCAAGTTTCTCCTTTTTTTAAGAGACATGGTCTTGCTCTGTTGCTCAGGCTAGGGTTTAATAGCATCATCATAGCTCACTGCATCCTCAAACTCTTGGGCTCAAGTGATCCTCCTGCCTCAGCCTGGCAAGTAGCTGGAACTATAGGTGTGCACCTCCATGAATGGCTAATTCTTTATTTTTATTTTTGGAGAGATAAGGACTCTCTATTGTCAGGCTCATCTGGAATTCCTAAGTTCAATCCATCCTCTCACATCTGCCTCCCAAAGTGCTGGGATTACAGGTGTGAGCTAGGGCACGTGCCCCTAAAAGTTTCTCTTTTAAAGGAGAAATTAATTTTCTGGTTAAAGTGCAGGATGCTCACTTAAATTTGAATTTCAGATGGATGATGGGTAATTTTATATTATAAGTATGTTCCATGAAATATTTGGGATGTGGATACTCTAAGAAATTATTCTTATCTGCCTGAAATTCAGATGTAACTGTGTATGCTGTATTTTTATTTGCTAAATCTGACAGCAAGTATCCTATCTATAGAGGATACTTGTAAATCCCATAGGAATAATAAAGATCACTAATAAAGATGATTGATAAATAATTAACAAAGTCCCAGACCCTGTACTACTTGCTTAGTGTGATTTATTTCTTAATCTTCACAAATACCCTAATTGGGAGTGATGTGATTTCTTTCTTTCTTTTTTTTTAGAGACAGAGTCTCATTTTGTTCCCCTCAGTAGAGTGCTGTGGTGTCACAGTTCACAGCAACCTCCAGCTCTTGGGCTTAGGTGAGTCTCTTGCCTCCCAAGTAGCTGGGACTACAGGCGCCCACTGCAATGCCTGGCTTTTTTTTGTTGCAGTTTGGCAGGGCTGGGTTTGAACCTGCCACCCTCAGTATATGGGGCCGGCGCCCTACACACTGAGCACAGTTGCCGCCTTGTGATTTATTTCTTATTCTTCACAAATACCCTAATTGGGAGATATTGCTTCCCTATTTATTGTAAATGAGGAAACTGAGGTTTAGAGAAATTAAGTAACTCACCCAACGTCAAAAAGCTATCAAATGACAATATCTGGATTCCAATACCCATCTCTCCACTATCAGTCAGTATTACCTCCATAGCAAACAATGGCAGAACTCTGGGGATATTCCACAAAGCTGAGTGAAGCAGAATAAAAGAAACACATGTGGGCCACTCTCACTGACTATGCTTTCCACATAACAGGATCCATCCTCTATTTTCTATAGGCATAAGCAAGATACTTTACTAAAAGGCTTCGTTTCATTCCTGAATTTCTGAATTTTGTGTTTCGAAGAAAGTGTTGAGTTCTTCTATAGTGTCTTATTTGTAACTTGATGTTATAGCTAATATGACAGTGGTACACACTGAAAAGCCATTATTTGTCCTTCAAGAATAGATAATAAGGCTCGGCGCCTGTGGCTCAAGAGGCTAAGGCACCAGCCACATACACCTGAGCTGGGGGGTTCGAATCCAGCCTGGGCCTGCCAAACAACAATGATGGCTGCAACCAAAAAAATAGCCAGGCATTGTGGCAGGCGCCTGTAGTCCCAGCTACTTGGGAGATGGAGGCAGGAGAATTGCTTGAGCCCAGGAGTGGGAGGTTGTGATGAGCTGTGATGCCATGGCACTCTACCCAGGGCAACAGCTTAAGGCTTGGTCTCAAAAAAAAATAAAGAATAGATAATAAGATTTCTTTCTTTTTTGAGACAGAGTCCCACTAGTTGCCCTCTGTAGAGAGC
>CAUYON010049892.1:0-25373 GCA_963573935.1 Arctocebus calabarensis
GCTGTGATGCTATGGCACTCTACCCAGGGTGACAGCTTGAGGCTCTGTCTCAAAAAAAACAAACAACAAAATAGTCAAAATATTCTTTTATCAGTAGAAAAAAGACAAGCCAATAGAAAAAGTAGGAAGAAGATTTGAAGTCACTTCACAGAAGAGAAAATACAAATGGCTAATGAAGAATGTCAATGATATATAATCACATTATTTATTTTTGCCCAGTTGCCAAAAGTAAAAAGTCTCATAATACTAAGTGTTGGTAAGGATAAGGAGTAATAGGATCTCTCAGCCTGCTGGTGCCAATGCAAATTAAGAATGCAAATTGGGAAAACAGTGAAGAGCAATTTGGTATTATGTAGAGAAGCTGAAGATTTGCACAACCCACGTGCTGTAGGGTCTATACCCTGGACGTGCTCTCACTTTGGTCCACATGGGTACATGCATAAAAACGTTCCAACGCATGTGTCCTATAGCCCTCCCTGCACTGTGAATAACCTCGATGTTCCTTAATGAATCAAGGGCATATGTCTGGCAGTAGGGTATGTGGCCATGAAAATGAATGAACCACAGCTACATGAAACAACCATAGTTGAATCTTCTACACATAATGTTGGGTGAAAGTAACAAGTCATAAAATAGTACACATGATATTATTCTGTAATAGAAAAAAAAAACCTAAACTGTTTATAAGCAATAACCTATATTGTTTAGGATTCCTTGCACAAGTGGTAAAATGGAACAAAAATCAAGGGCAGGAACAAGGTAAAAAGGAACAAAAAGCAGTTTGATTATCACCAAAGTTAGGGTAATGGTTCTTCCTAGCAGGGGGCAAGAGCTGAAATCATAAAGGGAGGCATAAGAAGCTGTTGGGAGGCTGGAAACGATCTTTTTCTTGCTTTGGGTTGTGACTTCTTCTCTCCTTCCCTTCTTTTCTTCCTACCTTTTCTGCACTGAGTTGTCTAGGCTAGAGTGCAATGGTGTCAGCCTAGCTCCCAGCAACCTCAGACTCCTGGATTCCTCCTGCCTCTACTTCCTTAGTAGCTTGGTCTACAGCAAACTGCCACTATGCCCAGCTAATTTTTCTATTTTTGTTAGAGAAGGGGTCTCACTCTTTCTCAGGCTGGTCTTGAATCCTAAGCTCAAGAAATCCTCCTGCTCAGTCTCTCAGAGTGCTAGGATTTACAGGTGTGAGCTACTGTGCCCAACCAAGGATTGTGATTTCTATGTGTTTAATTCTTTATTATTGTACAAGCTAGATATATTTTATACATTCTTATGTATATATGATATACAAGGGCTATCTGGAAAGTATCCAGCCGTTGTTAATACTATTTTTCACATTACATGGCTGGATCCTTTCTGGATATACCTCCTATTATTATTTAAAAAACAGAAATAAGGTCTGATTCTATCCTTAATAAGCCAACAATGGAGAAGATAGACTCCAACTTCAACAAGGCCAGGCACAGTGGTTTGCACCTGTAACCTCAGTCCTTTGGGAGGCCAAGAAGGGATGATCACTTGAGGCTAAGAGTTTAAAGCCTGAGAATACAGCCGGACCTCACCTCTACAAAAAAATTAAAAAATTAGATAAGATAGCATGCACCTGTAGTTCTAGCTACTCGAGGGGTTGAGGTGGGAGAATTCCTTATTCACAGGAGCTCAAAGTTACAGTGAACTATGATCCTGTTCCACTGCTCTTCAGCCTGGCAACAGACAGAGACTTTGTTTCTAAAAAGAAATGATAAATACCTTTAAAATAATAACTTACATTTATGGGCAACTTACTGCGTAATATTCTAAATGTCTTGTGTGTATTATCTCATTTAATTATTTAAGGTGTTTGTGAGGTAGGCACTACTGGCTTCCTCCCTCCCCACCATTTTTTTTTTTTTTTTGAGACAGAGCCTCAGGCTGTCACCCTGGATAGAGTGCCGTGGCATCACAGCTCACAGCAACCTCTAATTCCTGGGCTCAAGCGAGTGTCCTGCCTCTACCTCCCAAGTAGCTGGGACTACAGGTGCCCGCCACAATGCCTGGCCATTTTTTGGTTGCAGCTGGCATTGTTGTTTGGCGGGCCGGGCTGGATTCGAACCCGCCAGCTCAGGTGTATGTGGCTGGTACCTTAGCCCTTTGAGCCACAGGTGCTGAGCCCCACCATTTTTTTTTTTTAACCAGTGAGGAAAAGGAAGCATGGAAAGTTCACTGGGAAAGTACGGAGTGGAGCCGGGCTTTGAGCCCAGGCCAGTGTGGCTGACTGCTATGTCATACTGTCTCCTAATTTCTGCCATGACACCCAGGGGATGATCAGAAAAGACTTCCCATTTGACATGGTTTGAAGAGCTTCATGAAGTTGCCAGTTGGAGAACGATTTCCAAGGGGAAGGAATAGCTTTGGGCCATGAGAGCGCCCTGCACTGTCAGGGACGTGGGGGAGGGTCAGCATGGCAGGTGCACAGGGTAGATAAGGAAACAACAAAAGGCAAAACGCTAGATTGGGACTGTTTTATTTGTCGGAAGTGGGAGGTGTGAGGTCAGACGCCCCGTGGGAGGCTGTTGGGATGAATGGTGTAAGAAAGGGTGAAGGCTTGCGAGAGAACAGGAAAGTGGGGAGGAAGCGCTGAAGGCGGAGGAAGGCGTTGCTGAACTGTGGCTAAAGGAGCCAGGGGGTCCAGAGAAGGTTCTCGTCTTTGGCTGGAGGAGTCTTAACCTGAAAGAAGGAAGTTAGAGGAGAAGGAGAGAGAGAAAGAGGAGAGAGGGCTTTCTCTCTGATGGTCCCTGCATCTCTGCAGGAGGTGGCCGCGCATCTGCCACAGTGAGGGCATTGGAGATGGGAGAGAGGGTCAAACGGTGAAAGGTAAAAATAGTGCTCGGTGGCTTCCGGGAGTAGGATGAGATTGGAGGACATCCTCGCAGAGGGCCAGCAATCCCTACTCATGTGTTAGGAGTAGAGGAGGCTGCTGTGAAGAAGACGATGGTTTCTTATTTGTTTGCTTATTCTCTGGTGCACCAAGCAATCCTGCCGGTTGGAATTTCTATATAGTATTCTTTGGCTTTAAAATTATTCATCAGAGACAAACCACAGGGAGAAAATATTTGCAAATCATATATCTGATGAGGGTTAGTATCCAGAATAAAGAACTCTTACAACTCAACATTAAAAAAATCAAATAGACTAATTCAGAAATGGGCAAAGGATTTGGGTAGGTATTTCTCTAAAGAATATAGGCAAATGGCCAATAAGCCCTTGAAAAGATGCTCAATGTCATTAATAAATTAGGGAAATGTAAATCAAAACCACTGTCAGATCCTACTTCACACCCACTAGGATGGCAATAATGAGAAAGTGTGGACGGGAAGTGGGTGAAACTGGAACCCTCGGACGTTACTGGTGGGAATGTAAAAATGGGGTTTGGGAGTTCTTCAAAAAGATGTGACCTAGGGATTCTGCTACTAGGTATCCACCCAAGAGAAATGGAAAACATAAGTTCATACAAATCTTGTTCATGAATGGTTGGAGCAGTGTTATTCCTAATAGCCAAAAAGTAGAAATAACCCAGATGTCTGTGAACTGATGGGCAAATAAACAAAATGTGGTAAGTGTATATAATACACGCTACCCAGACATAAAACGGAATGAAATACAAGCTCAGGTTGCAACACAGATGAACCTTGAAACCATAATGCTAAAAGTGAAAGGCCACATAGTGTTGGATTCCACTTGTGTGAAATGTCCCAGAACAGGCCAATCTATAGAGGAGGAAAGTAGATTAGTGGTAGTCAGGGGCTGGGGGAGCAGGGAATGGGAATGATGGCTCCAAACACAGTTTATTTTCAGGGCGATTAATATATTCATCCTGGAATTAGAGAGTGATGGTCACACAAAGTTGTGAATATACTAAAAACACATACCTTAAAAGGCTGAATTTTATGGCATTTGAATTATGCCGCAATTTTAAAAGGATGTCAGAAATATTGTTTGCTTTTTAGACAAAGAAATGCCTCCCTTGGTTATGAAAATGTAGGGTAAATAAGCACCTTATTCCAGGAGCAGAAGACGGCAAGAGCTTTGTTTTTAGAGGGGCTCGCCAAGAGCTGTCACAACCTTTCTGGACAGAGCCGGCTTGGCAGGGAAGGTGATCCGATAGAGAGCCAAAACCCTGGGAGGGAAAGGGCAAATTCCCTTTCCTCTTCTCCTCAGTTCCAGGTTTGGGGGCCCGGTGGGGATGACTCAAAGTGACCGTTCATGTATATTAGAAGCTTGGGTGAAGGCGCCGACACTGAAAGGCTGGTCTCTTAAATGAATCATACAACGCAACAATTTACCCAACGTAAATAAATGAATAACAACAATAAAATATATAAGCTACTAAAAATATGGGTAACACTTCTTGTTCATGAATTGGAGTGGATGTTTAAACTGCTGTAACTACCCCTTGCTTATTTCACCGTGTGATTCTTATATTTCAGGCTAGGACGACGAGTGGTCCTGTGGTCCACAAGCACCGCCATATTTTTGTTCGGAATAGCAGTGGCATTTACAGTTGATTACTACAGCTTCATAGCTGCACGCTTTTTTCTTGCCATGGTGAGTTGTTGCTGTTGTTGTTTTTTTACCTCTTTGATTCTGCTGCAATATTTCCATGTTAAATGTTCAATCTCTTCGTTTTGCTCCTTTAGGATCTAGTAAGAGAGATCAGGGACTAATCCCTGCTCACTGCAGAAGTGGGATATTAATGCCTTATGTTTAGAATGGGACTCATTAAAATGAAAAACCGTTGCTTACTAGGCAGGAACTTTTGTTTGACTGTATGCCTGGCATGTGGCCTGCAGCTCACAATTACTAAGGCATTATTTTATTTCTGAGCAATTATATCCATCTAGTCAGGACCTGTGCGCATGAACCAAACAGAGCTCAGATGCATTGTTAAAGTTACTTGTGTAATACGCAGGAGAATGAAAGCAGGGAGGCATCAGGCCTCTGCGCTCTGCGGAGCAGAGGAGTGCTGGGGTAAGGGCCTGAGTTTAACACCAGCTTTGCCATACAGTGGCTTGTTAGCTGTATGACCTTGAGCAAACATGTTATCCTCTTTGGTCTGTGATTTCTCATCTGTCAAGTGTAGAAAATAATCCCTGTTTCGCTAGGTTGTTATCAGACCTCAGTGAGATTAAAGGTAAAAGTCTGTGGGGTAGCACCTGGCACAGAGCAGGCATGCTTCAACAGTGGTAACCGGTGCTGGAAGTGGATGAGCAGGGAAGATGTTTCCCTAACCAGCGAGGCTTCCAGACAGGTCCCTAAACCGTTCATGTTGAACCACCGTAGCAAGGATTGGAGTTTTCCCTGGAGCTCACTGATCAAGGATAATGGAAGGAAGTTTTCGTCTTGGGGGATGAGTTTGTGGTCTTGCTCACTACAGAGCAGCAGAATGGATGATCTGAGTGTCCGGAGTGAAGCCAAGGACTTCAATCTCAGAAGAGGCTGCTGCGCCCCCCAGAGAACAAGGTGGTGTGTTCAGCTTTGGAGTCTTTAGTGAGGGATAGAAAAGTTTTCTAGGCTTGGCACCTGGAGTTAGTGCACCGGCCACGTGCACCGGGGCTGGTGGGTTCGAACCTGGCCAGGGCCTGCTAAACAGCAATGACAATGGTAACAAAAAAATAGCCAGTGTTGTAGCAGGTGTCTGTAGTCCCAGCTACTTGGGAGGCTGAGGCAAGGGAATGCTTAAGCCCAAGAGTCTGAGGTTGTTATGAGCTGTGACGCCATGGTATTTTACTGAGGACAATATAGTAAGATTCTGTCTCAAAAAAAAAGGAAAGAAAGAAAGAAAATAAGAAAGAAAAGAAAAAAAGAATAAGCCACATAGATGTCCCAGGATAAGTATGATGCATAAAAATAAATTTAGGAGAATCGAAGGTGTTGCCCTTATAAAGAAAAGTAAATACATCTATTTAGGAATATAAAGAGTTTTAAATACACAAGATAGCAACTAGTAGTTCTATTTCCACTAAGAACATAGCTCGTAACTCCAGAGTGCGATTTGGGGAGAGAGGCCTTCTGGTGGGGCTGACTGACAGTCCCACAGAGGCACAGGTGCCACGGAAGGCTGAAAGACTTCTTTGGGAAGACTTACAAAGATATTTCTGAAAATGTGCATTTCAGTCTTGCAAAATACTGCATGTGGTTTCTAGAACTAAGAAAATGAGGCCGCACCCATGGAATACGTCTGTGAAATGTGGCCTTAATTTTCTGTGATTATTTCCTTTGATTTTCATGGGAAATGGATTTTTGGGAGAATTCTGAGTATGGGAGATGCAGTCAGATTCATTTACTCAACACATTTATTGGTCTGCCTACGGCAAGAAACGCGAAGTAAACCAGACCCAGCTGTTCCCACAAGCCTACGGCCTAGTGGGGACGGCAAGACGGTGAATGACCAGCCCTCCTTAGAACTAACTATAATGTCCACAACGAGTATAGCAGTTGGGCTGAGGGTGTGCTCCCCTGGGGCCTGGAGGGTAAGAGGCTTTTAGTTCTAAGGGGTGGGTGAGGGAAGAAGATTCTAGTAAAGGTAGCAGCAAGCCAGAGGGCCCTGAGATGAGAGAATGGAAGCGGGGATGGGTGAGACGCATTGATGTGGCTGACCCGGTGGGGATTCTTAGGCAGGACCTCGTCGGAGGGTCAAGATTTTCTCCATCTCCCCAAAGTGATGGAAATGCGCCGAAGGGGCTGGGGTCGGGGAAGTGGTACTCTGCAGGCTGTGAGGGAGGGGTCGAAGAAGCTGTGAGCAATAGAGCATCATCAGGGGAGTGGGAGTGGGTTCATGAGCGACAGCACTGAAACCTGACAGGGATCCAAGTTACCACTTGATTTAACTGGACCATTTGTAGTATTTGAAGATTATCAAAACCTTTGTCTGCGCTAACAGCAGCAACACAGACAGAACAAATTGATGGGCAGGCAGCAGTCTTTAAGCAGCGTGTTCCCGCTCACCCGCACGCCCCCCCCTTCCTGCCAGTGTGATTCTTTTCATTGCCAGAACGGCCTGGAGGGCCAGCCTCTCACAGAGGGGAAATTGCAAATCCTACACAGGAAGGGTGATTATGAAAAGTCTTTAAGAGCCAATTTACAATTGCCAAGATGTGGAAACAACCTAAACGCCCACCAACCCAGGAAAGGGTCAGCAAACTGTGGTATATGTATGCCACGGAATACTGTTCAGCCATAAAAAGATGGAGTTTTACATCTTTTGTATTAATCTGGATGGAGTTGAAACACAATAGTAAAGCATCACAAGAGTGAAAATCTTGTACCCAGTGTACTCGATACTAGTATGAAGCCAGCAGACTATCTAACACACGCCCACGTAAGAGAAAAACTCAATTCAATCCCAGTTGGGGAAGGAGGGGGGAGAGGGGAAGAGGGAGGGGATTGGTATGCTCCCACTTAATGAGCACAGTGTAAGGGTACGTGGCACACCTCCAGGGACTCTACTACCAAATGAGAAGATTGTAACCTAATCGAACCCTCACATTAATCTGAATTTTTTAAAAAAGTCTTTAAGAGCAATGGGGAATGACTGCCAGAGACCTCCCCCAAACCCTTGACCAGTTGGGATCTGGCAGAGAGAGACCGGTTAACTTCTGAAGAAATTAACATCTGCAAGGATACTGACAAAAACCTTCAAAGGCATATGATCCAAATATCAAAGGATTTAGAGAAGCCTTTGGGGGGCGGCGCCTGTGGCTCATCGAGTAGGGCGCCAGCCCCATGTACTGAAGGTGGCGGGTTCAAACCCGGTCTCGGCCGAACTGCAAAACAGAAAAATAGCCATGCGTTGTGGCGAGCACCTGTAGTCCCAGCTACTTGGGAGGCTGAGACAGGAGAATCGCCTGAGCCTGGGAGTTGGAGGTTGCTGTGAGCAGTGTGACACCACTGCACTCTACCCAGGGCGATAGAGTCTCTTAAAAAAAAAAAAGAAGCCTTTGGGGGAAATCGATTGATCAATCAATCAGTTGTTCTAAGGCAATTTTGTAAAAATTAACTGATTTTTGTTGCAAAAGACAGATGCAAAATAGTTTTTGGAGGAAAAATTATAATCCCTTGAACCCCCATCTCCCCCCCAAACCTGTCCTCTGATTTATTCTTTATTCCAAGAATGATCACATATTGTTAATATAGTCTAAATTTTGTTAAATTAAAGATAGACGTATATTCAAAATGAAGTTTTTCTTTAACTTTTTTATTGTGGTAAAAATATAATAATATAAAATTGACCACCGTAGCCGTTTTAAGTGTACAGTTCAGTGACATTAAGTACATTTACACGTGCAGTTATTACCACCGAGAACTCATCTCGCAAAAACTCTGTGTTCATTAAGCAAGAACTCGTTCCTCCTCTCCTCAGCCCCTGACAATCACCATCTTACAATATTTTCTCCTTCTGTGATTTTGACTACTTCAGGTACCTTAGTTAAACAAATTCAGACAGTATTTGTCTTTTTGTGACTAGCTCATTTCAAGTAGCATCATATTCTCAGGTTTCATCCATGTTGTAGCATGCATCAGAATTTCCTTTCATTTTAAGGCTGAATAATACTCCGTTGTATGTATGTACGGCACTCTCCCATCCAGCCATCTGTTGAGAGGCACTCAGGCTGCTCCATGTGTTAGTTATGGCGACTAATGCTGCTGTGAGCAGAGAGCTGCAGACATCTCTTTGAGATCCTGCTTTCAGGTTCTCTGGGGATATGCCCAGAAGTGGGATCGAGGATGGTATGGTAATTCTGTTTCTTATTTTTCTTAGGAATTACTATTTTGTTTTCCATTGAGACTATACTATTTTACACATTCCTAACCACAGCACCCAGGGGTCCCAGTTTCTCCACATTCCCACCAGGGCTTATTCTTTTGTGTGTGTGTGTGTTTTTTTTAATAGTAGCTCTCCTATTGACTATGAGGTGATATCTTCTTGATGTTTAGATTTGCATTTCCCTAATGATTAACGGACATTTGTATTTCTTCTTCGGGAAAATGTCTACTCCAGCCTTTTCCCTATTTTTCCATTTTTGAATTGTATTATTTTTATTTCTTGCTGTTGAGTCTAAGGAGTTCTCTATATGATGTTTTATCAGATATGTGATTTGCAAATATTTCCTCCAATTCTGTAGATTTTTTTATACTGTTGACAGTGTCCCTTGATGCACAATAGTTTTAATTTTCATGAAGTCTAATTTGTCTATTTTATGTTGTTGTGGGTCTAAGTTTTTATCAAATTTCTTTCCACTAGTTTGCATACATTTTTATTTACACTTAACAATTAGGATTTAACAATAAGGACCTCCTGTGTACAGATAAATTGACATGTGCTCTTACAAGGAGCTGAGAAATAAATCCATGGTATAACAGAACATTTAAATCAAAGGCAGGGTCTAATTTTATACTGTAAATCATCTTTTAAGTTTTGTCATCTGGGGTGCAGAGGATGGAGGAAGATGAAATGACAAATTTAAAGAAGAAAGATGGATCAGGTCAAATACCATTTTATTTTATTTATTTATTTAGAGACAGAATCTCACTTTCTTGCCCCTAGTAGAGTGTTGTGGTGTCACAGCTTATAGCAACCTCAAACTCTTAGACTCAAGTGGTCCTCTTGCCTCAGCCTCCCAAGTGGCTGGGCCTATAGGGCCTATAGCCATAACACCTGGCTAGTTTTTAGAAATGGGGTCTTGCTCTTGCTCAGGCTGATGTTGAACTTGTGAACTGAAGCAATCTACCTGCCTCAGCCTCCCAGAGTGCTGGGATTATAGGCGTGAGCCACTGGCCTGGCCTTGAATGCCATTTAAAAATGAGATGTGGGTTTCTGGCTCTGTGCCCATAGCTCAGTGAGGCTGGCAGGTTCTAACCTGGCCAAGGCCTGCTAAACAACAATGATAACTACAACCAAAAAAAAAAATAGCTGGGCATTGTGGCAGGTGCCTGTAGTCCCAGCCTCCCAAGGCTGAGGCTGGAGAATCCCTTGAGCCCAAGAGTTTGAGGTTGCTATGAGCTGTAAATCCACAGCACTCTACTGAGGGTGACACAGTAAGACTCTGTTTCCAAAAAAAAAAATGAGATATGGGTTTCAGAAAGCAACTCTTTTGTACCTACATGCAGTTTACAGAGAGTTCAGACCCCTCAGTGGTTATATGTGACCTTAAATTTGGATCCCCCTTGTTTGTTTTTCAGTCTGCAAGTGGTTATCTCGTGGTGGCGTTTGTCTATGTGATGGAATTTGTCGGAATGAAGTCTCGGACGTGGGCCGCTATCCATTTGCATTCCTTTTTTGCAATTGGAACAATGGTGGTGGCTTTAACAGGCTACTTGGTCAGGACCTGGTGGATTTATCAGATGATCCTCTCCACAGTGACTGTCCCCTTCATCCTGTGCTGTTGGATACTCCCCGAGACACCCTTTTGGCTTCTCTCAGGGGGAAGATACAAGGAAGCACAAAAAATAGTTGATATGATTGCCAAGTGGAACGGGGTGAGCCCCTGTAAACTGTCGGAACTTTTAGCACTGGATGACCCTGTTCGCAGTAGCTCCCCTGAAATTAAGACAAACAACGTATTATATCTGTTCTATGACTGTACTGTGTCAACGAGGACGCTTATCGTTTGGCTGATTTGGTTCACGGGGAGTTTGGGATTCTACTCCTTCTCCTTTAATTCTCTTAATTTAGGAGGCAATGAATACTTAAACCTCTTCCTCCTGGGTAAGTAGTCAAAATATATCTAAATGTGACAATGAAGTGAGATCTCTGCCATGATTTTAGTTTGTTTTTAATAGTCTTTTTCTACCGGAAACAAATACTGCCAACCAACCCTATTATTAGGATATCTTTTAGTGTTGTTGTATCACAAATGTACATATGAAGTTCTTGAACTTCAAGGAAAAAATGGAATTAAAGATAAAAATAAAAACTACAAACATTACTCTCAACATGAGCTCTGTCAAGTTCAAGACACTCTGGTAATCAATGTTACCAGCCATTTACTCCGTCCCTAAAAAACCGAGGGCCTTGGGGATTTAACCATGTTAATGTGATCTTTTTCTACTTTACTAGCGGAAGATAAGTAGGTGCCCTTTGTAGATTCCGTGAGCTTAATAAATAGCAGGAGCCAAATCAGGACCATAAGGTGGATGCCTAATAACTTCCCACCAAAACTCTCGCAAAATTGCCCTTGTTTGATGAGAGGGATGAGTAAGAGTGTTGTCATGGAGAGGAAGGTGTTTTTCTGCTGAAGCTTTGACTAATGTCTCAAAACATTATTCTAACAAGCAGATGTTATTGTTGTCTGGTGCTCCAGAAAGTCAAAGTCAGCAAAATGCCTTGAGCATCCCACCCAAAATGGTATCATGACTTCTCCCTCGCGGTAGCCATTACCTTATGCTTCTCTTCAGGATATCGCTGGTAAAACCATATTTCATCTTCTGTTACAATTCTTCAAAGAAGTGTTTCTGGGTTTTGATCCCACTTGTTTGAAATTTCCATTGGACGCTCTGCCCCTTTCTGCAGCTGATCTGGGTTTAGCAGTTTTGGCAGCCATCAAGTTGAAAGTCTGCTCAACTTTAATTTTTCAATCAGAGTAGTGTAAGCTGAACCAGTTGAGATGTTTGTGGTCTTAGCTGTTGTTGATTCTGTTCATTGTTGGTCCTCTCTAACTAGGTCACAAACAAGATTAATTTTTCCCTTGCGAATTGACGTGGAAGGTCTGCCGATGTGGGCTTAATCTTCGACATCGTCTCCTTCCTTCTTCAGAAGAGTTATCCATTTGCAAACTGCTGACTTCTTTGGGGTGCTATCCCCATAAACTTTTCATAAAGTTTCAGTGATTTCACCAACTTCACCATCCTTCCATCCACGCTTCACCATATATTTGGTGTTTGTTTTTTGTTTCAATTTTAGCCAAACTCATACAGCTCTAATAGCAGCTTTTTCAAACTGATGTCTTGTCATTCTTAATGCCTCAAACGAGATCCTGTTCAGACATGTTATAACTAGTTAGTATGAATTTATTTTGGTGTGAAACATTTTTGAAATCCAGACATGGTTTTTTTCATAGTACCCACTTTGCGTGATTCTTTTGTGAAGATCATTTGTATTTTCTTTTTGAAAAAATGCAGTCAGAAGAATTTAGTCTGCCTCTTCCTTCCTGTCACCTCTCTTTGTCATCCTTGGTAGAGTGCTGTGGCGTCACAGCTCACAGCAACCTCAAACTCTTGGGCTCCATCAATTCACTTGCCTCAGCCTCCCAAGTAGCTGGGACAACAGGCACCTGCCACAATGCCCAGCTATTTTTTGTTGTTGTTGCTGTTGTCATTGTTGCTTAGCTGACCTGGGCCGGATTCGAACCTGCCAGCCTCGGTCGGTGTATGTGGCTGGTGCCATAACCACTGTGCTACGGGCACCGAGCCCAGAGGTAGCTTCTATTGTGTTGGCTTGTACCCTTTCACATCTTTGGAGTTACGTTTCCATATATTTGCTCATATAAATGTTTTCTTTATGTTTTAACATAAATGAGGTCATTCATTACATATTGTTATTTGTAAGTTGCTTTTCTTTTAAAATGTAATATATCTTAGAGCTGGTATCTTCGGTATCTTTCTACTTTCAGGTGCCCTTAATTTAGAGCTTTTCAGTGGTGAAATGTAGTTGCCTGCACAGTTTATGTTGTCATACTTCTTTTATTTAAATAGCAGGTTTAAATGGCTTTGGATTGCTTGAGATGTGACATCTAGCATCAGCCGAGTTTGAAGCTAATGTGAGAGAAATATTAGGAATCACTATTTATCCATCTGTTCTTAACTCCTGGTATCTTGTATTACCTCAGAGCTCGTGCTTTTAAAGATTCATTAAAGTTTTCTGATGATACATCTGTTTTTATTATAGCGTAACAGGAATTACAAAAGAAGGCATTTTTAAGAAAAAAAAGCTTCATTCTTTTGGGGCAAACTAACAAGTTTGTAGAAGGAGCCCATCTTGGCCCCAAACCCATTTTCCCTGTCAATGTGAGAAGTCACACAGTGTTCTAGAACAGAGCAAGCCGCCAGGGGTGAGAGGTTGGGTGGGTGGAGTGTGCGTGGGGCAAGTTAGGAAAGCTGGGGGGTTAGGTCTTCATGATACGGTTTAGATCTTTGTGGTACCGTTCCTTAATTTTCCTGGAGATATAAATTCTTAAGAAACTGGGCAAGCTCCTAAGTACAAAACTGCCCCCGTGGTTTTACACTATCTACTGCTGTGGAGTTTTCATGTCCCTATTTTTCCTTCCTATTTGTGCTCTTCTGACGGTGTAAGTAGACAGCGGGGCAGCAGTTCGCTGCTGTGAGATTTTGGAACAGGTTTCCATCTCCTGAGATGGTCTGGGGCTGGAGGGAAGTGCAGCTCTGGTTCTGTGCCATTTGCAGGTGCGAGGCAGATTACAGCATGACAGCATCTCCCGGGAAACTCTCGTCCCTGCTCCAGTGAGTTTAAAGGTGGCAGAGTTTGCTGCCTCTTGGGCCGTGCTCAGATAATTCCTAAAGGCCCCCGTAAATGAGGAGATCATTCCTTCTACTTGGGGAATTAGAAAATGGGGTCCCCTGTGCCAATGGGCGACAGCCTTATAGAGGGTCTTTTGCTCCATGACAGGTGCAGTGGAAATTCCTGCCTACACCTTTGTGCACATGGGGATGGACAAGGTAGGGAGAAGAACCGTGCTGGCCTTCTCCCTCTTCTCCAGTGCACTGATGTGCGGTGTGATCATGGTGATCCCCCGGGTGAGTTATTCGATGTTCTCTTCAGGGAACAATTCGTTATCCTGTGATAGTTTGATGGGAAGATTTTTAACTTATGACAGCATGATGTTTAATTCACACCCATGGACAGAGTATGTACATGATATTTACAAATGTTTAAAAACATTCTTCCTCTATTATATAATTTATGTTCATTGTAGAAAATTTAAGGAAAAAAAAGAAAAAAATTTTAAAAGCCCATAATCCTACTTCCCAGAGATAATCAGAGTTGTGTTTTGTACACATAATGATCTTGTGTGCGAGAAGCTGATCACCCTGTCCAGTGATTATCCTCATAGTAATGTGCACACATTCATCTACTCCTGGAACAAAGATTCATTCAGTAACTATTCTGTGCGGAGTGCTGGGGACACACAGGGAGTCAAGTTTCTATAAGTGTAAGGCAGACAAACAAAACAGGAGGGAGAATAGAGAATATCTCCCTCCCTCTCCCCTTCCCACCCTGCGTGTGTGTGTAAATTAGAAAGAGAGGCCATGCGTGGGACTATTTGTCTAGAGTCCTAAAGGATTATGTGCCTGTCAGAGAAGGTGACACGTAAATAGTAATCTGAATGAGGGAGGAAGCCATGGAGACATCTGAAGAATATAATGAGCCACTTGGGATTGTTACAATTTTTTTTTTTTTTTTTACACGGGAGGTTACTCTGTTGCCCAGGCTTGAGTGCCACGGCCTCAGACTAGCTCTTAGTAACTTTAAATTCTTGAGTTCAAGCAATCTTCCTGCCTCAGCCTCCCAAATAGTTAGGATTACAGGTGCCTGCCACCATGCCCAGCTAGTTTTGTTTGTTTTTAATAGACACGGGGGTCTCACTCTTGCTCAGGCTGGCCTCATACTCCTGAGTTCAAGCAGTCCTCCTGCCGTATCCTCCCCGAGTGTTAGGATTACAGGTGTGAGCCACCATGCCCAGCCAGGATTGTTCCGATTTAAGTGCTCTTATTTTTTATTGCAGTAGATGAGAAGATTCCAATTTTTCAGTATGCATAAATCCCCAGAGGAGCTTGTTTTCAAAAATGCAGTTTCCTATTAAGAAGCACTGCCATAAACTACTGAAATGACTTTCACATTCCTGTATCTTGGCAAACTACATTCTCCAGAATACTTCTTGCATACAGAAGAGCTTCTTCCCCTGAAAGATGTTATCAGAACCTGTGTTTTAATTTTGATTTGGAAAATATCACTATAACAATGCTTCAAGATATTCTATGTAATTTTTCTCCAGGGATTATATAATTATTAAGCAATAGTATATCAAGATTTAGAGCAAAGCATTTTAAGTTTTGCATATTGCTTGATATTTAATTTAAGCTGACGAGTGACTTCCTTTACAGCCTTTACTTAATTACTACTTTTGGTGAGCCAAATGTTTTGTAACTGAAATTTCCAGATGATTGATATACAACCAACTGAGTGAAATAAAACTGCTCAGGATTGGTGGTCACTGCCAGTTTGAAGGAATTTTATCCATACCTTTCCAAAATTAGTTCGCAATTATACTAGTTGAGTTGACGTCAACTGCCTTTGAGCTGGTGAAGATTTAGGGGAACCCAAGAACCTTTCAGTTCTGCAGTAATAAGAAAGACAGCAAAGTGGCTGATGGAGATTTCTAGACGTAGAAATTAACCCACAACTACAAATCTCTCCCCTATGATAAAATTGTTTCCCAAGATGGTAATGTCAACACAGTACAAATTATTTTTTTGTATTATGTTACTTTGTTTAATATTGTCTATAATAATAATAAAGGTGACACTAGCTGCTCTAATGGAGGCCTCCTAAAATCTCAGTGCCTTAACAGGGTAGACATTTTTTCTTGGTCATAGAAAGTTCAATGTGGGTGTACCTGGCTGGCTGCAGTTCTTGTGGTGGGAATGTCTGGCTCCATGGAGTCATTCAGAGATGCAAGCTACAACAGGCACTGCTATCCTTAACACATGAACCCCAAGGGTCACCCTGGGTCTCAACATCCAGCTGAAAGATGGGAGAAGAGAGGAGATTTTAGAATATGGGAGGACTTTGCTGGCCACTGTTGGAAGTGGAACACATTCAGAATAGCAGAAAACAGGGAGATATTGACAGGTTTTGCTGTTGAGGAATGTATCAGCCAAAAAAGGAGAGAGACAGGTAAGAAAGGGGAGAGAGAGAGATAGAGAGAGAGAGAGAGAAAGACAGAGAGAGATAGAGAGAGAGAGAGAGAAAGACAGAGAGAGAGAGAGAGAGAGAGAGAGAGAATGAGAATGGATCTGTAGTAATAGTTCAAATTATGTTCTGAAGATAATTTGTAAACCAGGGATTACTGCCACAAAGGACATAGTTGGTTTTTATAGCTCCTTGAATCATTCTGGATTAATTCCAGAGGGAATGGGTTCTTGATTGGTGTAAGCAGCACTGTCTGGGCATGTCTCATTCCAAAGCAGTCTTCCCAACCCGCTTTTCTGCACAGTTCAAACTTCCAAAGTTGGGGGGAGGGAATGAGGCAAAATAAATAAATGTACCGTTTACCAAATAAATGAAAACAGGAAAAGAAGATTCTTCATTGTTCTGAAAAATATTGAAGGACTTAGAAAGTTTTAAGTAATAATTTTTAAAGATTTTACATTTTTCTTTTAAAAATATAGTTTATGATAGGTCTTGCTAAATTATTTTCAGAATTATTTTGTATGGAGTGTGGTGGCAACTATGGCTGGAAAATTTGCCATAGGGGCAGTGTTTGGCCTGATCTATCTTTATACGGCAGAGCTGTATCCAACCGTTGTAAGGTAAGGATTATTTACTTGTCCTGTTATCTTTCACTTGTGTGTTATGTCATCATATTTAGCCTTCAGATATAAATGCTTTCTTTTCACAGAAGTTACCTGGAACTCTGAGATGCGGGAAAATTATATTTTCTGAAATTCTGAATCTAAGGCTTTGTTCGTTACCTTATTAGCAAGGGTATTAAAGAAATTATATTGAAATAACACGCTATTATCCTAAAGACCGTTTCAAATTTTAAATCAAATGAGTATGGGCCATAGCTAATTTCACCAATTTGGAAGCTAAACTTTAAGTGAAAATGGTACGATTCTCTTTAAAATTCCAAGAGGTAATTGATGAAGTGAACACGGTGAAGACTGCGTAATGACAGGGACCCCCTCTGAGAAAGGCATCCTTGGGTGATTTCGTCATTGGGCAGGCTTCAGAGAATGCACTTGCACAGAGCTGCGTGGGGCAGCCTCCTGCACACCTAGGCTATGGTGTAACCTATTGCTGCCAGGCTACAAGCTTGTACAGCATGTGACTGTACTGAATACCATAGGCAATTGTAACACAGTGTAAGTATTTGTGTCTAAACATGAAAGGGTGGAGTGCAAGTACAATGTCAAAATCTTACCGGACCACCGTCCTGCATGGGGTGTCCTTGACCTAAGGAGCATTAGGGTGTCCTTGACCTAAGGAGCATTAGGCACCAGGGGCTGCACTTACTCCCATTCCCCGACGGGAGAGGGGCTGTAGCAAGCAGTTCCCACTGCACCTTTCCTGCTCTGCCTGTCTGGGCTCCTGCTGCTGTCCTAACTCCCTGGTGTTTCCAGGTCGCTGGCTGTGGGGAGCGGCAGCATGGTGTGTCGCCTGGGCAGCATCTTGGCCCCATTGTTCGTCTACTTCAGCAGCGTGTGGATCTTCATACCGCAGGTGCGCCTCCGCGTGCAGGACCTTCCTGAGACAGCAGAGGGGCACAGTGGCCAGCTGCCTTCCCAGCGTTTCTTTATTGAAGCCTCTGTACCATGTCATGGTGGGGGAGGGGGTGGCAACGCGATGAATGGCTGGCCTGCTGGTAAGGAGGGTGGTGGCTGCTATTGTGCCCTGTGTCCAGTGCCTTCCACCCGCTCTCAGCTGTTCAGCACAAACCCAGCTCCCAGAGACAGGACTGTCCTCCCCCTTGTCAGGAAGCCAGGACCTCAGAGGCAGAGCTCTGCGCTCACTCTGCATTCATTCCCGGAGTGTCTGCTGCACCAGTAGAATTTTGGAAGGTTCTGTGGCTCCTGATCTGTGGTTCTCTGCACACTTGAGCCCCAGGGTGGGGTGTCTCTCTGCAGGCCTCTGGCTCCCAGTGTGGGCCGCTTGCCAGGTGCTAAAGGGGGAGAGCAGGGAAGCTCAGTTTGCAGATTTCCTCCTGCGGGGGCTGAGGAGCTGGGAAGCACGTGGAGTGTTGTTCCGCTGGCTTCAGTGTGAGGAAGATGGGGTGGGGCATTCGACTTTCCCTCGACTTTCCTTGCCCTTGCTGCCTCTGGGTCTCCTTCCGGTCTTCTTTCTTTTCTCGGATTACCCCTTGAATAGACTCCTCTCCAAGTTTCCACCCTGGCTGTTCGCTCCCAGCACGCATCAGCTGACCCGAGTTCTGACTTTCCTCCCAGCCGCAGCCGGGGCTTCCGCTAGCCTCACATTCTCACATTTCCCCAGCAGAACTGGCCGCTGACTGCACTGGCTCCCACTTTGGGTTAAGGATAAGTCACTGGCCTCAGGGACAACACTGTAGCATCAGCCTTTTGTTCACCCTGGTCTTTCCTTCCCTCCTCCCAATCTATTAATCATCAAATCCTCACGTTTCCCCTCAAAACCACTCTGCTTGCCTGCTTCCAGTGCCCACATTCAATTCCTCATCACCTCCAGCCTCCCAGCTCTTTTCCCTGCACCCCGTCCCTCCACCCCATCAGAATAGCACAGCAGGCACCACAGCCATGGCCCCAATAAAACCCAAACTCAGCCATGGACCTCTGATCCCCCGTTGTTCTGGTGGCTTCCTTCCTTGTTATTTTGGTGGCTTCCTTCCTCTCCACACTCCCCCCCTGCAGTTCCCCTGCCTCCTCCCTGTCCTCACCCACTCCCTCCCCCCACCCCGCCAAACATCCCCATGTCCTTTAAGTGTCCTTCCAAGTGTCCCCCTTCCAAGGCAACCAAGGTCCAGTGACCCCACCTCTCCCATTCCCACGCGTATCTGCACAGCATTTAGCGCGGGCCCCTTCGCGGTCCGCGGGCGGTCTGGCTTTGGCACATGTGTGTGAAGCTTTGTCTCCCAGGTCAGAACGTTGAGCTCTGGCAGAACAGGGCATCTTGCACCCCCACGCCTGGGCCCAGCAAACCACGTTCCTCACTTTGTATGCCACCTGTGCTGTAATTCACTCAATATTTTCAATCAAACAGATTGGCTTTTTATAATTAGCTTTGTCTTAAACAATAGTGAAATCGTGAGTGCTATGCTAGTGCTATGTTTTTCTGAAATATACTAACATAATCTAACAAGTAATAAAACCAAGCGTTTGGTACTATCTGGAGTAGCTTTGCGCACACAAGTAGTGTGCGTGTTGCTCTTTGGGAATCCTTGGCTTAGCTTGAGTGTCTCCCGTGTCCCAGTGGCAGGTGTGCAGTAAAGGTTACTTCATTGTGGGGTTAGGATCCCAGCCTCATGCACAGGCTGGCTCTGAGGTTGAGAAATAATATAGGCTGTGTGGCCTGCACACAGAGAGGTTTTGGAGAGTCTACTGCTCCTTTCTAGAAGCATCTTTTTTGTGCTACCATTTTGTGTTCCTCATTTTTTAAAAAAGATACAAATAGCTATTTTTTTAGAACAATAAATTTAAGCACACACAAAGAAAAATAGATACATCTGTAAAAGCAAACTTCTTTAAATTGACTAAAACCAAAAGAAGATTTTTTTTTAAGAAAAGGACTTGTGGGCTTGGCGCCTGTGGCTCAACAGGCTAAGGCGCCAGACACGTACACCTGAGCTGGCAGGTTCGACTCCAGCTCGGGCCCGCCAAACAACAATGACGGCTGCAACCAAAAAATGGCCGGGCGTTGTGGCGGGCGCCTGTAGCCCCAGCTACTTGGGAGGAGGAGGCAAGAGACTCGCTTGAGCCCAGGAATTGGAGGTTGCTGTGAGCTGTGATGCCACGGCATTCTAACCAGGGTGACAGCTTGAGGCTCTGTCTCAAAAAAAAAAAAAAAGAAAAGGACTTGTGTACAGGTTAATCAAGGACTACGAAGTTAAAAAGGATTTTTAATTTTGATTAATACATCTTCAACAGACTCTATTAGAAGTGCTTTACAAACACTAGCTTTCATTTGATGCAGATACTGTTGTTATTCCATCTTTCGGAGGAGACTGATGTACAGCAGGTAATTATTAGCCCGTAGTCACATCGTCACATACCTTAAAGGTGATGGAGCTGGGATTCAAACCCAGTACCTTTTAGGTAAAGTTAGCAAACAAAAAAATCAAACACTGCAAAAGGGATGCAGAATGAGGTCTTTCTGCAATCCGACCCTGCGGGCCTCAGGCTCCTTCTCTAAGACAACCTCTGGCACAGGATCTTGGGTATATTTGTAGAGATATTCTGTGAAGCTGTTTCCTTTAGAAGCAACAAAAGCTGGCGGTTGTTTTTAATGAGCAAAGAAAAATGAAAAATTAAATTTCCCGTTACTCTTGTTTGTGGATGTTAAATTGCCTGGGCAGCTAGTGTTTTCATTTAGAGGAATGGAAATGTTAGTGGAGAAAGATAAGGTTATATTTTCTATTTTGAAAGAAGACGCATGATAATCACTCATTCTGATGCTTTTATTACGAACTATTATTTTCTAGTAGTCTAATGTGTGTGTTCATAAACTCACTTGGCCAATGAGTTGATGAGTTATCTCGTGTTGATTTTGAACTAACCCTCCCTGCCAGGTGCTAGGGAGCCGAGATGAAGGAAAACAGTCTCTGTCTTGAGAAATGTGCAGTCTGATGGGGAAGGCAGGAGGGCAGACCATCACCCCACCTGGAGGAAAAGGCCTGGGAGGCGACAGGCTGGGGCTGTGGGGCTCCAGAAGAGGGGACCAACTCACTCGGGCCACAGGAAGGCGCCTGGAGGAGGGGGCCTTTCATCTGTATTTGGAGGGACCAGTAAGACCAGCAGGGTGGGGGAGGAGAGGACGGACTGTAACACAGAGGGAACAGAACAGCCCAGGCTTAAAGGGGAAAGGAGCAGTCACTTGGGCTTGGACGGAACATTGTTGTTCACACCGGGTGGCTTGTGGGAGTCAGGAGGTTCATCTGGAAGGCTAGACAGAGGTCTCAAATGGAGTCAGGATGGAAGAACATTCAAGCTAAGGGTGGGCTGGAGAGGACAGAGTGGAAAGGGCACAGTCACAGGACCTGGGGACCAGACGGCAGTGGCGGAGAGGAGGGAGTTGTTCTTGAGGATGGGGGAGCCCAGAAGGGGGAGCAGGCCCCAGTGGGGTAGGACAGCGACTAATGTCGCGCACGTTGAGTATGAGGGGCCTGTTGGACAGCAGCGGTGCATCCAGGAGACGGGGCCTTCACAGGCCCGGAGCTCGGGACAGGCTTGACAGGAGGTTTGGGAGACCCAGAGCAGCCCTGAGCATTTAAGGTGTGGTGGAAGGAGGGGTCTGTGGGGGGGCCTGAGGAGTGGCCGGAGTGGGAGGTGACCCGGACTGGAGAGGGGAGGGTGGCAGGAGAGGACAGCAGCCAGGAAAATGTCCCTTGGGTTGGGCAGCAAGGAACCTGTGACTTAGGTAGAGCAGTTTCCGTGGGGATGGGGTGGGTCAGGTGCACAGGAGCAGGACAGTGGGAGCCAGAGAGCTGGGGACAGGCTGGGACGGAGGGCTTGAGCAGGAGTGGCCTGAGCTACGCATCTTGTTTTAAAAGATATAATAGCAGTAAGGATGGGGCATTGGAACAAATCTTATCTTTCAGGACATAATAGCAATAATGGCAGCTAACATTAATTGGTTGCTTACCATGGGGCTAGGCACTGTTCTAAGTGCCTTAAATCTAGAACCTCTGTAAGCTGACCACGCAAGGGACAGGAACAAACTGCTCAGCCTATGGAAGAGGCCACATAAGGAACTAGGCCGGTAGGTATGTACATATGGGGCACGTCCAGTCTATGGAAATGAGGTCAGCTTCCGTTGGTCAGCGTAGGGAGGTGGCCAACCATGGAACGTCTACCATGTTTACTCTCATCCTCTCAACAGTCCTTTGAGGCAGGTCCTATTATATCATTTTACTTATAGATAAGGAAACTGGGAGCAGAGAGGTTAAGTAACTTGTCCAAGATCACACAGCTGGCAAGTGGGAAGTACCCAGGGACGGTGGGTGTGGAGATGATAGAACTTTTCTTTTGTTCCTCAATGGCCAGCAGAAAGGAAAGGTCCAGAGTATGTGAGGAGAGAGGACTGTTGCCTGAGGAGACCACTGAGGAGGTCAGGGGGTGGGGGGCTCGTGGGGAAGCTGGCCGGGGCAGCAGGCGTGAGGAGGAGATGGGGAGCTCCCTGTACTATTCTTACTCCCGAGCCACGAAGGAAAAGTCGCTCCGGTCTTGGATCTTCCATTTGATTCTATTCTGCTCTCAGGCCTATTTGGTATTTTTCAGACCCTGACATAGGGCTCACGTGGGGTTTCAGAATGAGCGGATCTGCCCTCTACATCTTCAGACATTAGAAAACGCCTTCAAAATCCTTTGGAATGTCACTGTAAATGCCGCTGTTGCTTCTAGGTTAAGCGTACTCACATATTTCTAAGAATTAGGTTACCTATGGTCTGCAAAAGAAAATAAAATACGGCCTCATCTGTTACGGACGTCGTCTCGCATCACTTCACAGTTGCACCGTGTATTTTACGATTCTCATTCTCAGGGAATGTACCAAGTATGTGGATTTATCAGAAAAAGAATGCCTTAATTTATTTTTTTTGGTGGGGGGGGTCTTTCCAGTGATAATTTTTTTCTAAAGGAGTTTAAATTATGGAAGGATGGATTGCATTTTGACAGGTTACACAGAGATTTTGATCTAAAAACCCAACATCTTCGTAATGGTTGAGATATGCAGACTTTAATTTTTCATGTGACTTGCATTTTGAAAAGCAAACACATTGGTGCTAGTCTAACAGGTCGCCTTTTTTGTGTCAAAATCTGGAAAGTAAAGAGGTCATAGGGAACTTCATAGGAACTCAGATGGACTCTCCCCCAGCACACAGAGGAGCAATTAGTTTTCATTGCCTTTGTTCTGTTTCTCCTTATCAAAGCGTATATTCATTCATTCATTCCCCGACATTTAGTCTGCTCATTATTGAAGCAGGGACAGGGTTGACTCAGACAGCCCCTGACTGGAAAGTCCCAACTCAGGCTTGGTTGTTTGACCCCTCCACAAGATTCTGGGGTCTGGAAAGTGGGTCAGGGTCTTTATTATCCGGGACCATCACTCCCAGGACAGTGCCTACAGGACTAGGAATTCAGCAAGGCTGACTATTGATGAGGCTCCACAGTGGTTCATGAATGAATGAATCAGAGAGAATGAATGAATGAGAGATCAGCTCAAGTCTGGTTGATGAGTTTAAGAATTCCCAGTCCAGTGTAAGTAACCAAAGGTCTCCTGAAGGAATAACGACTGTTAGGTCAAAGTCAATTCTATTTCCCTCTGAAAAAGGTTCACAAAGTATTATTCTCTGAAGGGTGCCTTTCTTTATATGATGTGTCACTTACCATCATTCTTACTATTTTTAATTTCTTCTAGTTGCTTGTTGGGCTTACATCCTTTATAAGTGGAATGCTCACACTAAAGCTTCCAGAAACCCTCGGGAAGCCGCTGGTAACTACTTGGGAGGAGGCGGCACAACTGGAGTCAAAAAATGATACAATTTCAAGTAAAAGACGTCCTGTAACTACTAGTATTGAGTTGGAAAAAACAGAAGCGATTAACCCCAGGAATAAATGTGCCACGCGAGCTGTCTAGCACCTAAAGTTTTTACATTAATGCCTTTGTATTAGAGGAATATTATTCTCATATCCTGCATGTTGTTTATATGATTTTTTTAAAAAAAATTTTTGTAAGAAAGTTTTAAAATAATTGTTTTTGTAAAAGTAAAAGAAATTAAAAAAAAACCAAGATGAGAATTCTCATTTTATTTTTTTATTTTTAATTTTTATTTTTTTTGTTAAATCACAAACACATAGATCATGTATACATTAATGCATTTATGGGGTACAATGTGCTGATTTCATATAGAATTAGGAACTCTTACATTGCACTGGTTAATATATACCTCATTTCGTTTACTTAATTATTGTGTTAAGACATTTATACTCTATACTTAATAGATTTTACATGTACCCTTGTAATATGCACCATGGGTGTGATCCCACCATTCACCCTCTCTTGATCTGACCTCTCCCCGCCCCCCGTCTCCACCTTTCCTCCTTCATCTTGGGCCATAGTTGGGATCTCTTCTTCATACAAAAGTGTGAGTGATCATAAACTGGTTTCATAATAGTACTGAATACATGGATATTTTTTCTTCCATTCTTGAGATACTTTACTAAGTCGGATATGTTCCAGCTCCATCCATGTAAACATAAAAGAGTTAAAGTCTCCATCTTTTTTTAAGGTTGCATGGTGTTCCATGGTATACATATACCACAATTTATTAATCCATTCATGGGTCGATGGGCACTTGGGCTTCTTCCATGAATTGGCTATTATGAATTGAGCTGTAATGAATAATCTGGTGCAAATATCTTTATTATAAAATGATTTTTGGTCTTTTGGATATACACCTAGTAGAGGAATTGCAGGATCAAATGGCAGGTCTACTTTTAGATCCCTGGGTATTCTCCATACTTCTTTCCAAAAGGGACATATTAGCTTGCACTCCCACCAGCAGTGCAGAAGTGTTCCCTTTTCTCCACATCCACGCCAACATCTGTAGTTGTGGGATTTTGTTATGTGAGTTATATTATATCTCAAGGTGGTTTTGATTTGCATTTCTCTAAAGATGATGAGCATTTTTTCATGTGTCTGCAGGCCGTGTGCCTATCATCTTCAGAGAAGCTTCTGTTCAAGTCCCTTGCCCACAATGAAATGGGATTCCTTGTTCTTTTCTTATTAATAAGTTTGAGTTCTCTGTGGATTCTGGTTATCAAACCTTTGTCAGAAGCATAACCTGCAAATATCCTCTCCCGTTCTGAGGGCTGTCTGCTTGCTTTACTTACTGTGTTCTTGGCTGTGCAGAAGTTTTTTTTTTGGTTTGTTTGTTTGTTTTTTAATAAAAAAATTGTATTTACTTAGAAGCATTCAGAATGTCAACAAAACAGCTGCAACTTTTTTTTTTTTTTGCAATTACAGAGTGGTATTCAGTTAGCAGAACAACAATTATTTCGTATAAGGTGCATCAGAGACAACTGAAGATGAAAAAACTACCATCCCATATATAACTAACTTGTGCTGTGCACCAACAAGAACCTGCTTTAAATTTCCAGGCCAATTTACAACCCCCATACTGTACCAGGCAAGGTTAGTGGCTATTGAAAACACCACCAGGACAGGGCTATCTAAAGACACATTCGGTAGTGTGTTAACTATACAAAAAAAGACACTGTACAGTTTAAAAACAAATCTTACACAGCCTTACATTTCAATATTTTTCTTTAAAAGGAGCGAGTTGTGTACAGGGGGGTTAAATGCTTTATAGACAAGAAAAAAAAACTGCGCTAGAACCAACTTATTCATCATC